>JAMZAV010004620.1:0-51998 GCA_024449915.1 Sweltsa coloradensis | reverse complement strand
AAATGAAAAATAAATAGGTGAAAATGTTATCGACAGCAAAGACAATTTGTTAATTTTTATTAATCTGTTTCTTTCTTTATAAGTTTTTGTTTACTCTCACAATTTGTTGTGTAGAGGCTGGCAGACACCTTGTGCTTGAGACATACTGCCTTTTTCTGTGAACATTTCTAATACTGAGTCTGAAAGTGGAAAAATAAATAAGACAGAAAATATGTAAAATTATTGGTTATATAAGTCATAATACAATGGAACAAGACGAACATCCTTCGTGAATGTTATGATACGGTAGCTTTACGCTTTTAAAGGCTCCATTGCGATTAATTTCACATGTTTAATTTATTTTTATTTATTTTATAAAATTGCTTGGACCGCATGGGATAAGTGAGTAAAACGGTACAGTACCCATATGGTTTTGCTGTGGGAAAGATGTGGGTTTCCCACACCTGCTCCACACGCAATAGAATGTTATGTGGAATATAGCAGTACCGGTCCCGTGTTGGAAGGTATGGGTAAAGCCCACACTATCTGCCCACACCTGCCCACACATCACCCGTATGGAATCCACACGTACAAAAGCCAGGTTACCCACACCCACATCCACCCCACATGCCCATACTTGCCCATGCCGCACCCACACTGTTCCAGTATGGGACACACCACATTGTGTTTGCTGGGTTGTTTTCTAACAGTTTAATAAATAAAATATCATAAATACGACGTCAGTGGTTAATTTAAATTATTTCATTTAAAAGTTAAATATGTAAGATAATTATTACTAATGATATAACAAATTACAAAAAATAACTTCTTTTTTAGTTTGTCGACGATGTATTTTGATACGTGTGCAAAAACATCTAAAAAATTTGTTACATTCAGAATGTGACGTTGCATCGATGTCGGCTACCAGTGTTAGAATACGAGGCACGAGTTTGGGAAACAACATAATGATGCACGGTTAGAGGTACATCACACGTGTCACGTGATCCATGAGATCCTCCACATCCAAAGATAAATATAGATGTCGGGAGAAACTAGGAGCTTCAGCCGGTTAGGTCATATTGAGCCGCTTATGATATTGTAAATTAGTAGAATGAGTTTATGGTCTGTTTTATGGTTATACTGTTTTTTAAGTTTATAAAGAAATACAAATAAAAAAAGGTGATATTAAGATAAAAAAGATAAAAAAATATTTGAATAAAAACTTAAATGTGTTTTCAAGTGATTATCTTGTTTATTTGGATTAAGGTCGCGTTAACTGTAAGGTCATAATGGGCCACTTTATCCTAGGGGAAAGGGAAAGGGGGGCTATGTTACCAAGGGTAAGAAGGAAAGGGGGTTCTTACGTCGTGTTCGTTATCATCTTTGTCATCGTTCGTTGCAACAGTTGTCATTCGTCGCCGGGGAGGTCGTCATGGGAAATGGGATGTGTCCCCGACGACCATTGCCTGAGCTCGCCACTTGTTTCGGGGAGTAAAATACTTCCTTACATACAAGCTGATGTTTGCGAGGTGGACATTATCCTCTTGAATCGCCTTGTATCGCTCAGCAGAGCCATGCTCTGGGCCTGTTCTACCCCGGGCCCAGACGGGGTTGATGTAAATTAAATTTACATTATTTAGTTTAGAGCTTGCTTGGATCACACCCATGCCTGTCTCGCAGTCTTCAACAACATGTGTCGATGTGAAATATTTCCTCCCCCCTGCGTCGTAGCACTACGTTCATTGGAGCCGTTGAGAAATTTTCTTAGTATTTATTTTTCTTTGTGTTTTTTGTATAAGCAATAGCTTGCATTACGATACGTCATATTATTTCTTGAAGGTGTGAAGAATAGAATAGAATAGAATAGAATAGAATAGAATAGAATAGAATAGAATAGAATAGAATAGAATAGAATAGAATAGAATAGAATAGAATAGAATAGAATAGAATAGAATAGAATAGAACTTTATTTGTAAAAGAGTATCAATTACAAAACGGCGAGGTTCGAACACTGTTCGCTCTTCCACCTAACCACTTACATTAACATACGAATAAAAATAATAAGTTTAGATTTTGTAAGAACAACTTAATATGACAAACTATATAACTTAACATTAAATTGTATGAATATAATATAAATACTAATACAATGCATCATGATAAGTAGGCCTACCATTGGTTCATTTCTAAACATAGAAGAAATAGAAAACATACTTATACAGTAGCACTATAATATACTGAAATTATTGTTCATATTGTTCATTTCAATGCAAATGTTAAGGATACACACTATGTTTATATTAACACGATATAACTTGCCAATTAATTACTTTAACAACAATTAAAATCTATGATATACGAATAACAAGTCAAAATAGTGATTTGATGTTAGCATTTCTAATCGCAATCTTCTATTCTTGACCTAACAATCTAGGACACACTACTAAAATTAATTCTTAGTTATAGTTAGCATAGACATACTGTTGGCACTGTTTTTTAAAGAGGAAGGGGCTGTTCAATTTCTGTTTAATGTTATCAGGCAACTCGTTCCATTGTTTAGGGGCCAGCACTGAGAATGAGGTAGCGGCAGTTGCTGATCGATGAAGTGGTATCTCAAGAAACTTGCGTCGTGTATTTTAGCTATGGTGCATGTTTGTGCATTTTAATTTTTCGTATAGATAAATCGGTCTTTTGTTTCTGATTATTCTGGCTATATTACAAAAATAGTGATGGATCCGCCGTTGTTTAATGTTGAAGATTCTATGTTTTTTATATAAATGGCTAATATGGTCAAATTTCCTGACGTTGCATGCATAACGTACGGATGCGTTTTGGAACTTTTGCATTTGTCTAGATACATTCTCGTTTATGCCCATATAAACAACATCGCCATAGTCAAATGGGGGGTAGATTAGTGCACTTATTAACTTTATCTTCACATTTTCACTCAATAGGGATTTAAAATGAAATAACGATCTAAGTATACCGTATGCTTTTGAGCACTGTTGAGTTATGTGCTTTTCGAAAGAAAGATGTTTATCAAAAATAATCCAAGATTCTTTCCATAGTCTGATAGAGGTAAAATTGTAACGCACATCGTTATAGCAGGACTAGAATTGAGGAAAGTAAGTTTTTTATAATGACTTCATTATGTTTATTTCCTACCAACAAGGCTGTTGATTTACCAGCGTTGAAGTTTAATCCATTGGTTTTAGCCCATTCATCACGTAAATTAAGATCGTCGTTAAAGTTGTTGAAGCATAATTCTACGTTTTTCCTCTTAATTTCCAAAATACCCTGGATGTCGTCTGCATATTGATAAATTTTTATATTCGTTGCGACTGCCGGCAGACTTTGTGCAAATACATTAAAAATAAAGGACTCAGTATTGAACCTTGAGGAACACCGCAGCATATATTTAATGCTTGTGATACACATATTTCATTGTTTCTTACAACTTTAACCTTTTGCGTCCTCTCTGAAGAAAGCTTTTAATAAGTAACTGTGATGAATTAGAAAATCCCATGATATGAAACTTAGCAAGTAATAGTTCATGATTAATGGTATCAAAGGCCTTACTACAGTCAAAGAGTATTAAAAAGCTTGAGTTACCATTATCAATGTTGGTTTTTATATCATCGACAACATACATCAGTGCGGTAGTTGTACTATGATCTTTTCTGAAACCTGATTGGTTGTTGAAAACCCATTCAAGTTAATAGATATGTTGTTCATTTATCTGATCTGCTATAATTTTTTCAATTACTTTAGAAAAGTAGCAGTATACTAATTGGTCTCAGATCATTTATTGACTTAACGTTTTTAGTTTTAGGAATAGGTGTTATAATCGACTCTTTCCAGCACTTAGGGAATACTGACGTAGTCAGCGATGTGTTTATTATATTGTGAGTGCACTGATGACGTAGGTGCGAATAGTTTTATTGAATTTATATTAATGTCGTCTGAGCCAGTGGCAGTTGTTACTATTGTTTTCATATGTTTTAACACCTCTCCTTGAGTAACATTTTTAAAACTGAAAGTTTGATCGGTCAAAGCTTCCGCCTGTCTCAGTCTGTCAATTTCCGCAATTATCTTAGGGCTTTTAGCCTGCGCTTTAGTAGTTTGGTTAAAGAAATCATTATTTCGTCTGAATTTAGTTAGCTGTTCGGAATAGAGCATGACTTTTGATGTGTTAAAGATTTACTTCTAAGATTTTTCCAAAGAGCTTTCGATTGATTGATTGATTGAATATTGCTTAACGTCTCATATTTATGCACTTTGGCTAATCGAGACGATGAGTGGTGATAGATGAGGATGAAGTATGAACAGAAGGGAGGAGGGAAACCCGGTACCGGCACGTAGCCTACTCCTTTCGAAAAGTACCAAGGGGACCAACGGCTTAACGTCCCATCCGACAGGACGGTGTAACTTTGACAGTCATATAGGTTCCTCCAAAGAGCTTTCGAATTACCGATATTGTTATTTATAGTTTCATTAAAATATTGATATTTGGCACGCCGTACACTCCTATTCACATTATTTTTTATCATTACAAAATTGTCCCAGTCTTTATTGTCTCTAATGTGTTTAAATTTTAATCTGGCTTTGTCCCGGCGTTTCATTTCCTCCCGTAGATTTTCAGTAAGCCATGGTGCAGCTGGTCTGGTTACATTGATAACTTTAGTGGGGGCCTGCGTGTCAAGCAGGCTGATTATGATTGAGTTTAGATGATCTACCTTGCTGTCAATATCTACTAAGTTTCGAAACGATATCCCAGGAGCCTGATCCATACTTCCATTGAGAGCGGATACATTAAAATTCTTTAGATCTCTTATCTGTTTACGCTGTGCAACCTTTTTAGGTATTTTGATATCATAATCAATAAATGTAAGATTGTGGTCAGCGTTACCAATAGGTGGGAGCTGACCAGTGTTTATTACAAAAGTGGGATTGTTTACATTAATTATATCTATCAGTGTGCGCGATGATTTCGCTATGCGTGTGGGCTCCTTAATAACTTGAGTGAAATTGTATGTGTTAAGTAATGTATGCAGTGCTCTATTCTCAGGGCATTCTGGTCTAGACATATCGATATTCAAATCACCTAGCCATATAACGTGGTCCTCGGGAATGCAAAAACTATGGATATTTTCTTCAATACTATCTAGATTGTAAACACTTGATGGTGGTCTATATATTGCCCCTAATATTATATTTAACTAGGAAAACGCTTAAGTCCCGCCGCGTTGTTGGATGAGCGTAATTGGTGCATTGAGCTGCCATGTGTTATGCGAATTTTCTGTTGTTCTGTGGAAAAATCATTACTTAAGTTGAAATTTTTTTTAAATAAAATAAAATAAAATTAAATTAAAAATTTACTTTAATTTTTTAATTTATTAATCGTAATTGTTAAAAAAAATCGTAAAATTGCGATTATTATAGAAATAATTTCTCGATTGCGCTCAAATTTAACACTAATATATTAATTCATAAAATTAAGGTTCTGCGAAAAAATCATTACAATCGGATAAAGCATGTAGGTGTTATAAGTCAAAGAATTGTTTAAAAAAAGAAACAAAACGTAAAATTTCGATTTGTATGATATCTATTTTTTCAATTGCGCTCAAATTTCACAAGAATATCTTTATTCATAAAATAAAGGTTCTGTGCAAAAATCATTAAAATCGGATAAAGCATGTAGGTGTATAAGTCAAAGAATTTTTTTTTAATCGAAAAAAATCGTAAAATTGCGATTTTCATGAGAAATAATTTTCCGATTGCGCTCAAAAACGTGGCAGTTCTAAGTTCAAAGATTTCAAAGGCCTCCATAAAATTTCATCTCAATCGGAGTATCGGTTTAGCCGGAATCGTGCGGACAAACAGACAAAAATACAAAAAAAAGAAAAAAAAGAAAAAAAAGAAAAAAAAACATTCCGGATTTTTTTCTCCAGTGTAGTAGAATGGAATCTTCGCTTCGCTCGCTACGCTCATCCAAAAAACACATAATTTGATTACTCATTTATTCTTTGAATACAAGCATACGTTTCCAATCATATTATCCTAGACTATTTACTTAAGGGATTCTCGACGAAATGTGAGTACGGTTGCTCCTTACCTGCTGCAGTTTATTTTTAAGAAAGCTTGTTTTCATATTAATGTAAAAGCATTATTTAAAACGACTCTCGACAAACAACACAGAGCTCTTTCTAGACGTTCAATTATGCATTACAAGATTTTTAATAACCCGACTTGACGGTAGTCTTATTTAATAAATAATTTAGTTGTAAGAAAAGGCACTTAGCTCTAAATTACTAGGAGTACGCTTAAGTCCCGCCGCGTTGTTGGATGAGCGTAATTGGTGCATTGAGCTGCCATGTGTTATGCGGATTTTCTGTTGTTCTGTGAAAAAATTATTATTAATTCGAAGATTTTTTAAATTAAATTAAATAAAATAAAAAATTAACTTATTTTTTTTAATAAATCGTAATTTAAAAAAAATAAAAAATCGTAAAATTGCAATTTTCATAAGAAATAATTATTCGATTGCGCTCAAATTTAACACGAGTATATAAATTGATGAAATTAAGGTTCTGTGAAAAAATCATTACAATAGGATAAAGCATGTAGGTGTTATAAGTCAAAGAATTGTTTTAAAAAAGAAAAAACCCGTAAAATTTCGATTTTCATGAAAAAATAATTTTTCGATTACGCTCAAATTTCACACGAATATCTTAATTCATAAAATTAAGGTTCTGTGAAAAAATCATTACAATCGGATAAAGCGTGTAGGTGTTATAAGTCGAAGAAATTTTTAAAAAATCGAAAAAAATCGTAAAATTGCGTTTTTTATAAGAAAAATTTCCCGATTGCGCTCAAAAACGTGGCAGTTCTAAGTTCAGAGATTTCGAAGGCCTCCATAAAATTTCATCGCAATCGGAGTATCGGTTTAGCCGGAATCGTGTTAACAAACACACAAAAATACAAAAAAAAGAAAGAAAAAAAAACATTCCGGATTTTTTCTCCAGTGTAGTGAAATGGAATCTTCGCTTCGCTCGCTACGCTCATCCAATGATTTTACTCTGATTTTAACCCATAATTGTTCCATTTCACCAGGGTACTCTTGGTTTAGAATTGTGACTGACAGGTCGATCTCGGACATATAACGCTACCCCGCCCCCTCTCTTATTTTCTTTTCTAGCCACCCGCAACAAAGAATAACCTGCAGTTTCTAAACAAGGCGTATTTACCGTTGACTTAAGCCAAGTTTCTGTCAATGCAAGAATGTCAAATGTTTTTTGACGCAATAAATCTGACAGTTCATCACTGTTTTTTAGCACAGATCGAATGTTTATGTGACCAATCCGCAATGAATTTAGTGTTGCATTATTACGATTGTTTAACATATTTGCCTCACTCCCTGCTTCCTAGTTGCGACGACTTTTCTTACCTATTCTGATATGATACCGAGAAGAAGAGGGCGCAGATATATCAGTTGACGTTTGCTTCCATCGACTTGTTGAGGCGCCCTGGTTGCCCTGGCTGCCGAAAGTAGGGGTTGTCGCCACGGGCGGTCGGCTTAGGAAGCACGGTGTTGTTCCGGTCAGCTTGCTCTCAATGCGTCTTGGCTTCGACCTTCTTCTTCACGCCGTTGTTGTTTCCGGCGCCGCTCCCCTCAGCAGGGGCACTGACGGCAGACGCGCACAAGGTCGATGGCATCTGGAAAACATCTTGTGCGGAGAGGTCAGGTGCCCATGTATTGTCCCGATCGGCAGTCAAAGCTTTTGAAGATGAGTCTATCGGCGATACACTGTCTGGGCGGGTGTCGTTTATTGACGCCAATGTACAGGGTGTTTCCTCCCTGGCTTGCTGCGCGATTTCACGGCCATTGTCAACAGCCGTAATAGCGTTGTTACGCTCAAACTCCTCGCAACGTGCTACACTCCAATATTCTCCATCAATGACCAGTTTGTCGTACCGCATAAACGCGTGGCATCATTGGCTTTTGGCTGCTATCAAGTGTTTTTTAAGATATTCGCGCGACTGTTTCACCGATTATGAGAAGTCTTCTGATATTGCTAGACCGGACCCACGCAAATTCCCACAGCTTTGCATAATTGCAGTTTTAGTTTTAAAGTTTAGCAGCTTGAAGACTATCGGTCTTTTTCCTGTTCTTGTTCCCACCCTGTGGGCCCTCTCAATCTCCCAGTCGGAGATATTTAGTGAGAAGTACTCAGACAGGATATTGAGTACTTTTCTCTCAGATACAGCCCAGGTCTCGCGGTCATCCTCCGGACATCCATAGAGGACAAGATTATTCCGACGAGACTGATTTTCGAGATAATCAAGTTTATTGGTCAGGTCGTCAATACGCCTGTTAAGCTGGCTGTTTGCAGTGACTATGTTACTGTTTGTACTTTTAAGTTTACTAATTTCTAATTCAAGTCCCTCTAACTTATTGTTTATAGAGAGTTGCAAATCTGTCAAATTTCGGTTTGTGTTCGTGATTTCCATATGTAGATGCTTCACTGTCACGTTGGTGTCGGTAACAACCTTAAGAATATCGTCACTTGCCATTGCAATGTTTTTGTTATTTTAATTATCACGAGAAAAATTAGTCACTATTAATAATGTATACTTCACTTCACTTATACTTCACTTACTTCACTTATTGCTACCGTTATGTCTGACTACACTTGCCACTTATCATCGAAAGCCCACACTTAACATCTACGATATTGTATACGCGGCCGCTAGACAAGAGCAGCCCCCAAAACACGTCCACTCTGCTCGGTTGCTGCTGCTGTACCTCCATGTTGTATCGTATGCTTTTTCAATGTCAAAAAGCACACCAACAACATGTTGTTTTGCAACAAACCCTTCTTGAATGAACGTCTCTAATTGAACCAAGTGGTCGATGGTGCAGCGACGTTGACGAAATCCACATTGGACGTTCGCCAATAAACCGCGTGTCTCCAGCATCCACATTAGTCGTTTGTTGATCATCTTTTCGAACAATTTGCAAAGCAACTTGTCAGAGAAATAGGGCGATATGAAGTCGGCATCGAGTTATCTTTTGTGGGTTTAAGAAGTGGAATTAAGATGGCACTACGCCAACTATCGGAAATATGTCAGACAACCACAAAATATTAAAAAATAAAATAATAACTTCCTATGAGGGATCAGTCAGGTGCACAAACATGTCGTTGTGCATTTTGTCTTCTCCCACAGATGTGCGGCGTAATGAGCTTAACGCCATACGGAGTTCCCACAAAGACAACGCTCTGTTGTATGGCTCATCGTTTTCAGATGAGAAATTAAGTTTTCGAGCTTCTGTCAACTGCTTGTGTGCTAGAAATTCTGCATCATATCGTGCATTACTGCTTACCGATGCAAAGAGTGTACCCAGTACTGAAGCCACATCTGCTGGAGTAGTAACTAATTGCCCGCCATCCTTGATAGCGGGTATGGTGTTTACCTGAAGTCCACTAATTGATTGATGACTCTTGCCATGACTGCCTCTTACAAATGTTTGATAATTCGTCTCTTTTTTCGCTCTCTCGTGCTTGAAATTGATTAAATTTTCAAATGTAGGAATGTATTTAATTTTTTTAAAAGCTGCTTTCTTTGCTTGAGGGCCCAAATGCAAAATCTTTGTTCCACCAGGGGACACAGGGACGGCGTGGTTCACCACTAGTCAGTGGTATCTGGCATATGCTGCATCGAGCAAGCATTTACTAACATTATTGACAAGCACTTTGGGGGTTTCCACGAGAACTAGTAAGCCCCACTTGAAGCAAAGAGACTTCACTAATTTCCTGGAACTTTCCCCAATCAGCTTGCGAAAGTCTCCATCCCTGACCTGGTTTGTGGGGCCTATTGTGTTTTAATACATTCACCTGAATTGGAAAATGATCACTTCCATGTAAATCATCAAGCACATTTAGCTCGAGATCAAGCGATAGCAATGGTGTAACACATGACTAAATCTTGGCTGAAAAAGTGCCAGAATGTGACTGAAATGAGTCATCTGGCCCGTGTTCAACAATGGAAACATCATTGTGTTGTAAAAAAATCTGCTACAACACAACCCCGTTGATCAGAAACTACTGATCCCCAGTCATATGGTGAGCGTTAAAATCACCACCCAAGATTACGGTCCATGTAGTTGATCCGACAATGCCTCCAGATCGCGTCTGCTAATGATTAATGGTGGTGGAATGTAAATACAGCATAATGTGGTTACATTTGGAATGTAAGCTGTAACGGTGACGGCCTGAAGGCGAGTTGTCCAAGGAATTTGAGGGGCATACACAAAGTCATGCACCAGAAGGGGCAACACCGCCCTGTGCACGTTCACCTCCTGTATAATCCTTACGGTAGATTGTATAACCCTTAACCGTAGGGTTATCAGTTGGTTTGAAAAAAGTTTCTTGTAATAATAAGATCAAGGGTTGTGTGTTTTGTAAGAGTATCTGTAGCTCTTCTAGATTTGGCACAGAATCCTCTACAATTCCACGTATTAGTGTAGCCATTTAAGTTTATAGATGTTTATGTATCTTAAATACAGCTGTTATTTTTTAAATTTCACTTTTGGGTTTTTTAAATAACAAAAGGATTCTCATCCATTAACCGATCCTCCAACATGTCATCAGTAAGTGACGACATGGATGGGCTGTTTTTTGGTTAGGAATCTTAATAATTATTTTAATATTTGTACCCACTAAATACTAAAACAAGTTTCTGGTTTTTTAACTGCGCTGGTGATTTAGGCAAATTTGCTGTAACTTGAACATCAACATTGCTGTTGACGTCTTGCTGGCGAATAAATTTACCTAATTTTTTACTGGGAATTTGAGATCGAGTCAGGGAAAGTAACTCTTGAAAGAGTTTCCTGCTCCTGTTGTTGCTTTGCTTGATCTTTTAATTGATCTTGTAGTGATTTCTGTATCACAAGCAAAGTTTGAATCGTTTCCTCTAGCTTTGCGTCCTCTTGAACCATGGTGATGTCTTAAACATGGCTGGTAGCCGCATCAGCTTCAACATGGCTGGTAGCCGCATCAGCTTGGGGGATTTATATGTAGGGTTTTGAGAGGTTTGTCTATAGGATTTTTTTGTCATTTGCCTCTACTATTTGATGCTACCGCTTGCGCAAATGATACTGGAAGATTAGATGGTGTGGTTATTTGTCTAAACCTTTTCCTTGCCTCATGAACATTTAGTTTGTCAACCGCCATTATCTCACATATCTTCTTCTCTTCCGTCCATCTAGGACAATCACGGGAAGAAGAAGCATGAGGACCACTACAATTGACACACTTTTTTGGATGTTCACACTGCACTTCACCATGAGATTTGTAACCGCAATTTCTGCAAATAGGTTCTGATTTACAAACATTCTTGGTGTGTCCAAATTTTTTGACAGGTGAAACATCTCATGGGGTTTGGTATATAGGTTCTAACATCTAAAATGTGGTATCCCACTAACACTTTTTCAGGTGAATCCTTCGTGTTAAAGGTGAGGATTGTTGTGCCATTTGGGAAAATTCTTCTCCATCAACACGGGTCATTATTCTATACCAAGTCAATGACACCTTGTTTGGAGAGTTCCTCTTTCATTTTCTCAATTGGTAACATATTTAAGATCAGAACAACTAATAATTCCTTTAGAATTATTTAATTGTTCATGCGGCTTAATTTCCCAATGTCGAAAAGGTAGTCAATTTTTGTGGTTTTCAATAAAAGTTCAGACTGCTTATCATTAGCTGTCTAAACCAGAAGCCATACATTTCGCAGTTTCCGTATTGATATTACGGTACCTGCTACCCCTTGAATTGTTTTTTGCAATCGCAACTGATGATATTTTAAAAAATGTTGTGTTCTCTTTTAATGATTTAATTGTCCAACTTCTTAGGTAATTTTGTACTGGGTTTGGTAGTTTTTAACCATAGTTTCAAGGGAAATTTCTGGTTCAAATAAAGATCTAGGTATTTTCTTCGATGGTAATTGTTTTTTTGGGGATGGGAAATGGGGTGATTAAGGTGATGAAGATTTTCCATAGTAGAAAAGGGGGACAACCTACAAATTTCCCGGAAAAAGACTCAACTAGCCCACGTTGGTTCTACCACATAGGGCCTTGTAAACATTAAAGATTTCTTTTTTTCATCAGGATGGTATGTAGGAAAGAGCCAATTTTGATGTCCGGACCAAAGACATAGACGCAATAGATCTTTTACCAGTGTGGTCGGCTCCCGACCCTTCTCTTCACATAGCTCTCCACATTGGTACATACAACCTACGCAATCTATGTCCGGACTGCCCAATGTGCAACATAATGGTGACAAAATGTTGCACTAGCCGATTGACCCAGGTGGGCTAGTTCTGAATCTCCCGTCTATGATGAAGCAGGTGGCCAAAGTTTGCGTGTTGGTCCATGTTTCTCGCAAGAAACATTTTCCTCAACAACCAGGATCCCTTTTTCCAACCGGCATGGGTCGCACCGCACGGCAAACACGGTGGTAGACGTTAAGAAACACAAAGGGGGCCAGCATTGATGGTGAAGAGTAGAAAAAAATGAAAAAGTAATAAATAGATATGATTGTAGAGTAAATGTGAGTGTGGGAAAGTGAAAATATATGCATGAGAGCCCCCTTTGCGATCTCCAGTCACCTCAAGATCTTATTTGAGGGGTCCACACCGACTGCCTCTTTGTCGCCTTTTACGATGACCCAGGAGGAATGCTCTGGGCCTATTCTACCCCGGGCCCAGACGGGGAAAGGGTAGGGGGGGTAAGGGTGGCCCTCACGTCGTGGTCATTCAGATTTATAACGTTCAAGGGCGCGTCAACTGTTTGGTCATATTGCACCGCTCTAGCCTAGGGGTCGCAGGAAAATAGTCCCCCTGCTGGTCAGAACCAGCCCAAAGGGGAGGGGTGGTTAGAGTGGGCTTTGGGCGTTATGGTCGTTTAGATTTATAACGTTCAAGGGCGCGTCAACCGTTTTGGTCATATTATACCACTCTAGCTTAGAGGTTGCTCTGACGAATGTCCCCATGCTGGTCAAAACCAGCCCAAAGGGTAGGGGGACGAAATAAGAAGGGATTAGTTCGACATTAGCTTCACTGGTTATCTTAGTCCTTCTTGCCAGAACATGTTGAGAGGACAGACCCGAGCTGGACATATCGAGCCACAGTGGGGGAAGTCCCATGTATGGTTTGCTGAATGCGTCTTTGGTCCGGGAGATGAAAACTAACTAGGGCCCAAAACACAGAACCGAAAACAAAATCAAGGATATTACTTATCTCAAAGAACAGACGCGCTACAAAAACCCTTTTCAAACTAAGACAGAACTTCATCGTAATGTTTCTCGACATTTTGGTAATATGCTTCATTAATAAAACTGTATTGAAATTATTTCGAGTAAAAATGGATCAAGACTTCGAATGTGCAGAATGCGAACAAGACAGACAAGATGGCGTTCGCTCAACAATACTATCCACCGCCTTTCAAAGACATGAGTTTCACCGCCGTCTGGAGATTTGCAAAGGCAGAGTCGATAACGAAGTTTCCCCGTTTCTTATTCGACTCTGGTAAAAGTTAAAATTTAAATCGAGACGGCGGTGACTTCACCTTCCTACACCGCAGCGACAAAACATGCGTTCGTGTTTCCATTCAAATTTATTAAAAGTTTCATATTGTTTTAATATACACTGAGATTTTTTTTTACCATAATCTTGCTGAAATAAAGGAATTATTATGATCACATACGACGACGTGAGAAACAAGGGCGCTTCAACCGGTTAGATCATATTGCGCCGCCTGTGAATGAAAGTAAATGAGAAGAGTTAATGCAGGTATGTTTGATGATTAGATTGTTTCCTAAGTGTATAAATAAAAAAATTAAATTGATGATGATGAATGAAGTAACAAAATAAAAGTTATGTATGTGAAAGAAAAGAAAGAAAAGAAAAAATGTGTATGATGTGAATTAAATGTTGTTAAATAGATTAATATGGGATGAGAAATGAAGAAACTTTGTCGCCGTTATCATATGATAGAAGTTTCTTCATATGATTGGGGGAGATCAAATTGCGTGCGTAAGGCATCTTATTTTGTACGTTCTGCTAGCATATGATGTACGGTCACAGGTACTTCACATGTGTCACATAGGGGAATAACCTATCTCTGGTTAAGAGATATCCGTGAGTTGGCGTGGGGTGGCCTATACGAACTCTGGACAATACCACCTCTTCTCTACGTGAGAGTCGAGACGTAGGTCGACGAATGTTATTAGTCAATGTGGGCATCACACTACGCAGTTTGTTATTTTGCAACACATCCCACTTAAGATGCTTGTCGCAAATCCAACAATCTTTGCTTTAATCCACTCTTGACATCTGGAACGGGAACAAGATTGAAATCAACGTCGCGACGATGGGAAGCTTCCTTAGCAGCCCGATCAGCGTGTTCATTTCCCTTATGTCCACGTATCCAGGTATCCAGCAAAACTCTATTATATATCCTTTAGAGGTCAGTTTTTTCTTAATAGAATTTGATCTCTTGAACCAAATAATGGCTAGAATACATGAGTTTTATAGCTTGAAGTGAGCTTAAGCTATCTGAACACAAAAGGTTTTCTCCAAAACGACAACGTAGAATGTATTTAAGAGCTTCACGGATGGCGAGAAAACTTAACACGTCGATTAGCCTGAAACGTTCAGTTAAGGTGGAGCAATAAAAGGCACTTCCAACCATGTTGACAATTTTGGAGCCATCTGTGAATACCAAAGTAAACCTTTGATGTTCATGGCAAATCTTTATAAAGTTAATTTTGAATACAATATCACAAGTAGAATTGTTATCAAAACGACAAAGGTCGAATAGAATAATCGGCTCTGGTGTAGACCAGGGCGGGTTATTGCTAAAAACATAATTTAAAACTGTAGAGAGATGAAAATCTATAAGATTAAACAAATGTTTACATCTTTATCTCGTTGTAAGGGTTTTCATCGGTATGTTGTCAAAGTTTCTGACATATTTCACATTGAAAACATCACGATTTGATGGATGGTTAGGCATAGATTTAATTTTCATTACGTACGTACCCATCAAGAGGTTTCGCCGTTCTGCCAAGTAGGACACACCTGACTCGGCATACAAGCTGACTACCGGGCTTGTTCGAAATGCACCAAGAGCAAGACGAAGACCGCAATGGTGGACAGTGTCTAGAAGCAAAAGGGTTGTGTTACTTGCTGAAGAGTATACGAAACATCCATAGTCCATCTTGGAGCAAACTAGAGATCCATAAATTCTCAACATGCAAGTCCTATCTGCACCCCACGATGTATTGCTGAGAACTTTCAATAGGTTGATTTTCAACATGCATCTTTTGCGTAACTCAACAACGTGGTGTTTCTAATTTAGCTTTTTGTCAAACACCATGCCTAAAAGACGGACATTTGGTTTGAATTGAAGTTCTATATTGTTAAACGAGAGTTGTAGTCCATGGAACAAGCTACTAAAACTATAGGAACATTTCAAATCCGGAACCAGCACCAAAATTTAGGAGCAGGTAAAATACTTTTTTTAGAATGTTATTTTAACGGGGGACACGCATGGTAGCAAATAAGTCACCTGTCATGGCGTCCACAAGATGCCGCAAAATAATTCTTAAAATTGCTGTATCTCAAGAAGTAATCATTATATGTGGATAAACTAGGTTTGTTTTATTTGGTTTTTAATGCTCTACAAAAATGTCATCTAGAATTTTACCGTAAATACAATATTTTTAATTATATTTATATATTATTACAATGTATTGCAGTTATAGCACTTTTGGTGTTATATATAATTATTTATACGTAGAATTCGCTAGATTGTCATAAAATTTCAGACTATACTAAAATAACGCCAATAAATCCAAAATTTAAAGTCCCGAAACGAAATTCTTGTAACTTTTTGATTATTAATTTATTAAATTAAGCATTAATTAAATCCCAATTAAAAGTTTCTTATTTACTTACCAAAGTCTCGTAGTGTATCACACAACAACAATATGACCACAATGAACCAAAAAATATTAGTTTTAAAAATAAGTCCAACCACTTTCCTATTAATTCAATTAATTCAATTAATTAAAAATATGACAATAATCTCAATTAATTTTGTAAAAATTAACCCAATGTAGTCGACCTTGGAATCATTTTGAAGATAGTTTTAAGGCGAATAAATGAAATGAAAAAATTATTTAATTAAATTAATTAATCACCGAATTAATTACATTTTAGTTAAATTATCCCACTTTTGACATATGTATTGTTATGTATAACCTAAAACTCAATCGATCGTAATAAAATATACTACTTTACTGACATAATGCCAATGAATCCGAATTGTCCATGTCCTGAAACAAATTCCTATAACTTTCCGATTAATTAAGAAATCAAGTGAAGAATTACTTATATCTCAATTGTTGTTGTCACTCAATTAACTACATACAAAATGCCAACCGAAGTATAAAAAATAAACAATGCGAGTGTAATTTTAAAAATTTATAGTCCCAAAATTAAGTTCATGCTACTTTCCCGTTAATTGAATTCATAAATGAATTAAACTAATGGATTTAATCACCATGTGTTGTGTAAAATTAGCACAGCCACACTGGGAACCATTTGCATGCTTATTTTACAGGAAAATAATTTTGTGGAAAATTCAATTAACAGAAAAGTGGCATGAACTTAATTTTGGGACTATTAATTTTCAAAATTACGCTTGCATTGTTTATTTTTTATACTTCGGTTGGCATCTTGTATGTGTTAATTGAGTGACAACAACAATTATTGAGATATAAGTAATTTTTCATTTAATTTCTTAATTAATCGTAAGTTATAGGAATTTTGTTTCGGGACATGACAATTCGGATTCATTGGCATAATGTTAGTAAAGAAGTATATTTTTATTACGATCGATTGAGTTTTAGGTATTCATAACAACATATGTCAAAAGTGGGATAATTTAACTAAAATGTAATTAATTCGGTGATTAATTAATAAATTAATTTATTTTTTCATTTCATTTATTCGCCTTAAAACTAGCTTTAAAATGATTCCAAGGTCGACTACATTGGGTTAATTTTACAAAATTAATTGAGATTATTGTCATTATTTTTAATTAATTGAATTAATTGAATTAATAGGAAAGTGGTTGGACTTAATTTTTAAAACTAATATTTTTTTGGTTCATTGTGGTCATATTGTTGTTGTGTGATACACTACGAGACTTTGGTAAGTGAAAAAGAAACTTTTAATTGGGATTTAATAAATGCTTAATTTAATAAATTAATTAATCAAAAAGTTACAAGAATTTCGTTTCGGGACTTTAAATTTTGGATTTATTGGCGTTATTTTAGTATAGTCTGAAAATTTTATGACAATCTAGCGAATTCTACGTATAAATAATTATATATACACCAAAAAGTGCTATAATTGCAATACATTGTAATAATATATAAATATAATTAAAACTATTGTATTTACGGTAAAATTTCTAGTGACATTTTTGTAGAGCATTTAAAACCGAATAAAACAAAACCTAGTTTATCTAAATCTGATGATTACTTCTTGAGTTACAGCAATTTTAAGAATTATTTTGGCGGCCATCTTGTGGACGCCATGACAGGTGACTTATTTGCTTCCATGCGTGTCCCCCGTGAAAATAACATTCTAAACTACGTCCTTTACCTGCTCCTAGATTTTGGTGCTGTTTCCGGATTTGAAATGTATTTACGCTTGTTCCACGGACTATTGTGGGTCATTACAAGACGAAGAGAAGGGGACCCAGGATCGAGCCTTGTGGGACCCCTGATGTTACGGGAACTGCCGTTGATGCGCCCGAATGATGGTTACACTCTGAAGTCGGTTGTTGAGATAGCTGGTCAGTAGGATTTTGAGGTTTCCACATATTCCATATCTTTGTAGCTTTTGTATGAGGAGTCGATGGTCCACACTGTCAAACGCCTTGCTAGTTGTGAAGTCGGTATAAACGGAGTCAACTTGTTCTTTATTGTTTATATTATTGTGGAAACTCACCACTTTTAATGGCTGTGTTGAAGATGTCTGCCAGCGGTCTGGAAAGGACTCACCTGCATTGCTTGAGAATGTTGATTGGTATGTTGTCTGGGCCGGGAGATTTGTTGTTCTTTAAAAGCGCGTATTTGGTCACTTTTCTTCGGTGCTGGAGACTTTAAATAAATAAATAATAAATAAATTTTATTTAGAGTCTGCCACTCAGTTATATAATGATTTTCAGTGGGGGACTTTAACTCAAAGCGACCCAGCCCACCCCGCAGGCCCCGACGCAATCGACGAGTGAGCGATAACCAACCAAAGATCGATATTTTTAATAGGAAATATAGCAAAACAGAGGTATGGACAGGCGAACACCCGCGAATCAACGCCAGAATCAACAAGGCCGATTCAGAACAACTCTGAAATTTATTATGTGCTTCGTTTTCTGGACGGCTCCAAAGTCCCGTTTTCAAACTAAATAATAATAAATGTTTTTGATTGTTTGTTTACTACATAAGGAATGTCCCGGGAGGGGCTGTTTTGTTTTTGTGGCTGGGGAAAATGTGGTTTAAAATAGTCGGAAAAGATTGGCTGCAGGTGCGTTCGTCGTGGGCTACCTGGCCTCAACTCCATTTCAATGGGGACACGTGAAGTTTTGTTTTGCCTCGAATGTACCCCTAGAGTCCCTTGGGGTCAACGCTATTGACGAGTCTAATTTTGACATTAGTCGCGATATTTTGACGCCTTCAAATTTTTGAAAAAGGGACGTTTCACTTGGATTCTAATTTTGTGCATTTGTAGTCCAGATGATTTCCATGATTTGTACGTTCTGTTTTATCCTTAAGCGCGCTGATAATGTCTTTATCGTACCACTTTGGATATTTGCGGATTTACTTTCATGGTTGGGACAGTCCCTTTCGTATGGCCGCGTTTAGAAACCTATGTAAAAATTTTCAACATCTTGCATTTACTCCTTGAGCAAGGTCCATTTCACGCCAGGGGATGCTATAAATAGCTGTACGCAATTTGGAATGTCAGTTTTTTTACTTACTTCCCTACTAACCTTACCTGGGCCCAGAAGGGGGATTATTTTTTTGTATTGTTCACAGCTAAAATGCTGACAAAAACGTCCAAAAAACTTGACCTTGAGAAACAAGGGCGCTTTAACCCGGGTTTGGTCAGATTGCGCCGCCTGGGGATATTGTAAGTTAATTTCATTTATTTTGCTGTGTTTTTTGAGGTTTTCTTAGTATATTGTTAAGTTTATCTTGTAAACAGGGCGCGTAAACCGTTAGGACATAATTGCGCAATTTTAGCCTTGAGGATTTTGGGGAAAGGAAAGAACCAGTACGGGCAAGGGGAAAGTTGGGAGTTTCTCACGTCCCCTAACAGATGTTATAAAGGACGAACCGACGGGCTGGGAGAGAAGTTGAGACCCTGTAGGATTTACCCTAGAGACCTGGCTAAGCTACCTTGCCCAGTCCAAGCAGGGACGCCAAGAGAGGAACGTTCCAGCGAAACGGTCTGAAGGTTCGATGTCGAGCCAATGCTTGAGGTGAAACTGCTCTTTCGCATACATGGACCAATCCCTTTCGTTTATTTGGATTAAGGACGCGTCAACCGTTAGGTCATAATGCACCACTCTAACCTAGGGGGGGGGGGAGGAAAAGGGGCCCATGCTGGTCAGAACCAGCCACGGGAAAGGGAGGAAGGGGGGTTTCCCACGTCGCGGTCGTCATTGTCTTTGTCATTGTTCGTGGTGTCCATTGTCTTTGTCATCGTCGCCGGGGGGTCGTCAAGGGAAGGGGGCAAGGTCCCGGCGACGATTGCCAGAGCTCGCCTCTAGATTCGGGGAGTAATATACTACCCTTCTTGCTAGCTGATGATTGCAAGGTGGACTTTTTTCTCTTGAATCGCCTTTTACGATTAGCAGAGCCATGCTCTGGGCCAATTCTACCCCGGGCCCAGACGGATCAAAGTCACTGACAGTACTGAGACGGATTTCGTTCAAGTTTGTCGCTCCTTGTGACACAACTCCTACCGTGTTTCCACCGGTATTCCTATCTCTTCGTTGCAACCTGGTCTTAAATGGTCCTAGTCTCGGGTTGTAAATCAGGAAAGGGAATTATTGCGGACGTGGGCCGAACCACGATCCGGGGGGAAGCCAAAGAACTTGTGGGGTCTCCGGGTCACAAAAGAAGGAGACTATTTCGCAACAAAAGCAACTATTGTTTTATTTTCATAAAGTCTGGGCAACAGGAAGCATTTTAAATAAAATTTATCATTTATAATTTTTAGTTAGTTTTGTTCTTTATTTAGAAAAACACCGAGACATAAATTTTTATGAGTGGTAAAAAAGTTTTTAACAAGATTTCCTTTAAAAAAAACTGTTGTGTGGTACAAACTTTTTTACATTACAGGGCCCCTGGGCCTAATTTTTAAACATGTTTACATATCATCTATGGGAATGCCTTATCTAGTCTTTATCAAGAGAGCTTTTAAATCTCCCCCAAAACCTCTAACCGGGTTGGGTGGGGTTTGAGCTGTCTGTTTCCTTAAAAAAAAGAGTGGTGCGACGGGGCGGTGCGAGAAAGGGCAGAAAGCCAAGAATTATCACCAGGAAAAATGCTAGATAAAACTGAGTGTCTCTCTCTGTTTATTAAATTTAAAGAAAAAGCTTTACTTTAAGCTTTTAAAAAAACTAAGCTGATAAGCAGGGCTAAAGAGCTCTGAAAACCCAAAAGAAAAACACTGACCTGCTCTGAACCTTTAAAGAGTTTGACTCGGGTGGCTAGCTAGCGATGAGACGAGAGTCTTCCTGCACGTCTGGCAAAAGAGAGCCCCCTCAATTTCCCTCACCCCTTTTATATAAATTGTCCAGGGGAAGGGGGCTCTGCCCAACACATATATACCCTATTTCTGTTTGGCCCCAAATTTGACCCTTGCTTCGCGTGTTTTTAAGTATTGATCCTTCCCAAGACATTTGCCGTGCTGTTTTAAAGCATTCACCTGGCCTGGATACTCAATGGCAGCCTACTAGCCGGGTGGGCGCCTCAGCCAAGAATTGTTTTTAAGTGCAACCCCTTAGCCTTCCACCATTTTCCGCTTTACAACACGAGCTGGGCCAAAAAATTTCAGGTGCAATATAAAACAAATTCATCTTATGTGGAAGGTTTTGTAGTATGTTTGGGGGGCTGGTGGTAAAAACAAGGACTTTGTCCCCCCTTTATAGTTTTAACGATTTGCAGAGCAAGTTCGGGTCAAATTCTATCCACCCACAGACGACCAAAAAAAATAAACTTTTCTAAGTTTTTAAGGTATACAATACATGAAAATGACAAAAATATAATTGAATATTAAATAAACCCGGACAATAAATTCGAACAGCTTTTTTTTACAATTGTTGGATGAGCGACAAGCATACGAGCGAAGCGAAGATTCCTTTCCTACACTGGAGAAAAAAAATCCGGAATGTTTGTTTTTTTTCGGTATTTTTGTCATTTGTTAAAACGATTTTGGTAACCGATACTCTAATTGCGATAAAAATTTTTTGGGGCCTTCAAAAAACCTGAACTCAAGAATGTTTCGTAATTTGAGATTTAGTGCTCATGTGGGGGGGCTAAGTTCACGGACCTTGTTCACTCGATATTGCGCTGCTCATCACCAAGTATGGCCCCGTCAATACTAATACGTCAGTGGACCTGCCCTAGTGGGGCTGGCAGTATTTTCATTCCATGCGATTCTCCTTCAATCCGACAGATCTGGGTGGAATTTGGCACGGGAAAGAATTCGATACTTTGGGGCTCATGATATTGCTCGAGTCTTGGACCATTCAAAAACAGTGCCTTCCTATGTTTTATGCCCTAACCGGATATGACACTGTGTCTACTTTTTCTGGGCCGGTAAAAAGAAAGACTGGGCAACTTGGAAAGGTCAAGCCTGAACTGACAGATGCTCTTCTCGCAATATCTCATGCACCCAAAGAAATCCCAGAAGACGTGTTACACACCATCTAGAGATACGTTATTTTGTTGTACGATAGAACCAGTACAGGTGACGCAGTGGAAAAGTAAGAAAAAAGCTTTTTACAAGAAACTCTAATGTGCAAAATATTCCTCCAACAAAAGCAGTACTTTGAATAACAAAGTGTGTCACCGTTATCATTAGCCTGGGCTGTTCACAAAATAAAACGGCAAATAATAGTAGGATGGTTTCACTTGGCAAAAATATTCATAAGGTCAAAGAAAAGCGCTTCAGAAGGGGAGCCACAAAAAATGTCCCTTTCGATTCAAAATGGCGACCATGAATGAAGGCCTATTAGTTACCTTTTTGAGTGTAAAAATACGGTAAATAATATAAGGAAGGCACTACTGGGCAAAAATATTCTTAAGATGTTAAAAATGGTTTATAGTGGGGGAGCCATGAAAAATGACCCTTACGATTCAAAATGGCCGCCATGTTTAAAAAATAAGTATAATTTTCCTTTTTTGAATATAAACATCCCTGTAAATGATGATAAAAAGGTGCCACTTAGCACTAGTCTCTTCTTAGGTTATAGAAAAGTATACAAAAAGGGAGCCAAGAACAATATCTCTTACAATTCTAAATGGCGGCCATGATGACAAGGTGTATCAATTATCTTCTGATTTTTTATATAAAATGACGGCAAATAATGATAGGAAGGTGTCCATTGGCAAAACATTTCTTGAGATGTCAAAGAATGTTTACAGAGGGGGAGCCAAGCAAAATAACCCTCACGATCCAAAATGGTCGCCAACGCATAAAAATTGGTACCTTATTAGTCCCCCAATTTCGTTTCTTATTTGGATTAAGGGCGCGTCAACCGTTAGGTTATAATGCACCATTCTAGCCTAGGGGGGGGGCATGCTGGTCAGAACCAGCCATGGTTAAGGGGGGTTCTCACGTCGAAGTCTTTTATAGTCTTTGTCATCGTTCGTTGTGTCAATGTCATCGTCCGGGGGGTCGTCTAGGGAAGAGGGCAGGTCCCCGACGATGATTGCCAGAGCTCGCCTCTAGTTTCGGGGAGTTATATACACATCCCTGTTACTAGCTGATGTTTGCGAGGTGGACCTTTTCTATTGAATCGCCTTCTACGACTAGCAGAGCCATGCTCTGGGCCAATCTCTTAAATAACAAAAGGTTTTTAATTTCAACGGGCGTCAAGTAATATAAACAAGTGAAATTATGAAATTCCGAAAAAATCACACCCCTTATATTATTATGAAATCAGCATATTTTGGCTGAACAATTGCCTAAAATTAAGAACTCCGCAAAAATTTTAAGAGATTCCATGCATAAGTATTTAAGAATGCGCAATAATAGTCGATTATTTAGCGTATCTATTTCCCATTTCTTCTTGTAGTGATTTTCCCAACACAGCTGAAATTGGCAAAGGGTGACGCCTATTTTAAGGTAAAGGTAAAAAAAATGATAAGAATTCTTATCGACCAATAACAACTCTTCCATTAATAAGGGAAAAATTATTGAAAATATTTTACCAAAAAAGGTTATTTATAAAGGGTGATGCATCTCAAGGTTTAAGTGAAAAACCACACGGTTTCCCAGGACGGCAGGTCAACGCAAAGTGCCCTTCTAGCATTTACGATTTTATCTAAAAAGGGATTGATAAACGTAATGGTAAGTTTTGAGCTGTCTTTGTTGATCTTAGGAAAGCATTTGATTAAGTACCTTTTTTACCTCTTTTAACAAAATTAAAAACCAGGTTATAACGTAAGTCCTTATTTGTTATCAATTTTGGCAGATTATTTTTTAATATAAAATGTTTATAAATCTTGAAAAAATATTGTTCAAAGTATTCAATATATTTTGCGGAGTACCCCAAGGATCAATATTAGGACCCCTGTTATTTATTCTTTTTATAGATAATTATCTACTATAATGGAAGGAATCAATTATATCTTATATGCTGATGACTTGGTCTTTTATTTAGAAGGTGTGGATGTCGAAGAGATCGTAAGACGTCTTCAAGAAGTTCTAAAGAGGATGGATGATTGGTTTAAAATTCAGGAACTTGATATTAATTATGGGAAAAACAAATTTTATGATTTTTCGTAAGGCTTATGATAGAAGCATGAATGATATTCTTTTGACGTTGAATTGTAATGGTAAGTTAATTTCTAGAGTGTTTGAATTTGAATATCTTGGAGTTTTCTTAGATTGTAATTTAAATTTTATGAAACCTAATGAATATGTGTGTAATAAAGTATCATCAGCAATTGGAATTATAAGTAGAATGAAGAGGTTTGTAACCGAGAGAATGTTGAGGTTACTTGTAAATTCTTATATTCACTCTGTTATTGATTATTGCTTAGTGGGTTTGGGCAGTAAGAATTTTTACTGAGTATGTTGTACTCCAGAAGAGAATTGACCATCTGTTTGATTCATTTCCCTTGAGCCAAGATTTGCAGTCTGATTGTTTTCACGATTGAGGAAAGGATGAAGTTAGCGTGCTGGTTTAATACATACAAAGTAATTGAAAGGTATGTTTTTAGGTATTCTACCCAATATTTTAAAATTGTTGATCTTGATAGAAATTCTACTTTAATAAACTTATTGGAAGTTCCTAGGTTAAATTCTGAAGCATTTAGAAAGTCATTTATGTACAGAGGCATATCATTTTGGAATTCAATTTCTTATCATATAAGAAGCCGTTTACTGATCTAGGAAATTGTACAATTTTAAAAGTAAAATTGAAGCAATGATAATGAATCAAAGAGCAAAGAATTGATTTTGTACTATTTATTTATAGGTTATTGTCTGTGTATTTGTGTAATGTTAATTTACCTTCATAAGTTCTTATAAATGATTTTGCTTTTCTCTTTGTTTGTTCATTATTGCTTTGATTATGATATAAGCAATGTATTTTCAATTATATTTTTCTGCCCAGATTGTCTGGTGACCGCCCACTGATGGAGCTAGCAACTTGAATTAGGTGTCCTGTATCATTGCTGTGATCAGTTTTTGACATGAACAATTTTAAATAATTATATATCTGATATAATTATATATTATAAGATTTTTTAGACTATATTGTTATCAAGATTTGAACACAAAAATGAAGATTGAACACAAGAAAAAAAGATTCGCGTTCGGTGGTTTCTTCCGCGAAAGTTTTTGATTATACTCCCTATTTTTTTTTTTTTTTATTTTTTTTTACGAACCAAATCGAGAAAAACTCCCTGATTTGCTGTTCCTGATTTTTGGCAAACCTCATATTCGTTTAAGTGGGATCGTCTAATAAATCAGTTTTTTTCTTTTCGTTTTTCTTTTTTAATGTTTTTTTTCTTTTTTTCTTTTTTCCTTTTTTTCCTTTTTTCCTTTTTTTCTTTTTTTCCTTTTTCCTTTTTCTTTTCATTCCCCACCTTTTTTATATTTGATTAATTCATTAAATACATTTCATATCATTTTTATTTGTTAACAAAATTGTTGTGTTGATTTTTTTTTTTGGTTTATTTGGATTAAGGACGCGTCAACCGTTAGGTCATAATGCACCACTCTAGTCAATGCTGGTCAAACCAGCCACGGAAAGGGGAGGAAAGGGGGGGGTTTTTCTCACGTCGCGGTCGTCATCGTCTTTGTCCATCGTTGAATGCATTGTTGTTGTAATGCTACTATTTCAAATATGTACTTAAATGTAGTTTATTGTAGTTTTTCTGCATCTATATTTTAGATTTATTTAGTTGTCCTCCTTTGTACATCAGTTTTTTTAAATGAATAGGATAGACGTCAAAAAAATAATAAAAAAATAAATAAATCAATCAAGAAAACAAAGAATGGCGGATTTACAGACAAAGTGCCGAGGAGTCTATATCAAAACCCGAAAGTGCATTATCCCCAAAGTGCAAATCGCCGAAAATTCTATAAAACACACTTTCGGCGTTTTGCACTTTCGTTAATTTTCACTTTCGTTGGCTTTATACATTCGTGGTTCTACACTTTCGGGGTTTTACACTTTCGGGTGTTTTCAACTTTCGCTAATCTGCACTTTCGGGGGTTTGTACATACGGGAACCAGAAATAAAGGAAATTTCACTTTTTTCTATCTGTACTTTCGGTGTTTGAAACATTCGGGGTTTTTTGCTTTTCGCGTTTTTCTACTTTCGGGCGTTTTGCACTTTTCGTGGTTTTCCATTTTCGCGGCTTTTTCACTTTTGGGGACACCTCATATTTTACGTCTGTGCTTGTTCTGTATTCTTATTCTGATTGGACAGTAGTTTATGGTAGAACGCACCCCCAACGCTCGCTGTTTATGCACCTAGACCTGTACACACATTGAATAGGAAAGCTTGTGGACAGTAGCTGGCGTTTATATGACTACTCCCGTGCTCCGTCTGAAAAGGATTATAAAAGCACAAAGGCTTGGTGTCCCAAGGGTTGGCGACATTGAAGCTATTGACGAACAATGGCATTGTGGCCATACCAAGACTGCATAATTTTTTCTAAAAGTGAGTGAAAGAGGTCGAAACTATTTATGATCTTTTACTAATTGCAACAGAATTTCAGTGGCGTAGGGTGCGCCCGGGCAGCCCGAGCGCGCAATAATTTTAAATTGAAATATTAAACATTAAAAATGCTAAAAGTATATTCAAATGATATATTATATTACAATATATAAATAACGGTAGTTACAATAATATTACAAACATTTAACGTTACACCCTTAAAATACACATATTGGAAATTGCTCCTCAATAATGCCTGTAATAACGGAGCATTTTTTATTCTCAAAATCTTCGTTGGCGTTCACTAAATTAAATTGGATTTCCCTCAGTTCACTTCGAACTCAATTCTAATTGTTTTTTCAACTTGTTAAAATTATAGCTGCTTTTTATTAATTTTTGGTAGTCACTGACGACACAAAAGGATTTTTTTGTGACATGTTATCTTGATTCAAAAAATGAACTGGTTTTCAACAGTGTAAAGATAAGCGTATACAGCCGTGGCGCAACTAGGGGGGAGGGGGGGGGGGGTGCACAATTTAATGGTAAGATTATGTATAAACTCGCAACAAAACTGGCAATCTAATTTTATAAATTATCGACAAAACCATGCTAAAACCTAGTCGAAACTACAATTTTCAATGTTAAAAATAAAATAAAATCTGGGGATATGAGCCCCAAACCCTCACTAGCTCCCCCCCCCCCCCGGAATATTAGGATGCATAATTATGTTAGTGGTTCTAAAAAATTTCGACCACAAAAAACAAGAGCTAGTTTACGCAAAGATATTAAAATCGTAGTAAAATTTTAAAAATCGTAATAGCAACGGAAACAAAGATACATGTTTTTAGAAGCCCGTCATTTAGAGAAATAATCCATTAGTCCGTGAAAAACGCAAGACCTGAGAAAGAGCAAGTGAAAAAAAGTTCCCTTTTTGGTGATCCACCGCCCTTGTTTTCCTTTTTAAATTTTCTAAACTTCAATTGTCAAAACTAATCATAATTAACCCATTATTTCATAATTAGCAATTAACATTTTCGATCGAAATGAAATGGATTAAAGAACTTATGACTTTATTCCCTTTTCCCATTTTGTGAATTTTTCAGACATTATTACTGCATTTGTTTTTAATCATATTCATCTTCAAGTCAAGGGATTCACCTTAAGATTGACATTTAAAAAATAGTGATCGTATTGCATATAGTCAAAAATAAATAAAATAAATAAATAAATAAATAAATAAATAAATAAAATCGTATTTCGAGTCTACCCACTCAGTCATAGAACTTATTTTCAGTGGGGGACAGTAAACCAAAGCGACCAAGCCAACCCGGGTAGGCCCTAAACGCAATCGACGAGTGAGCGAAAACCCAAACCATGGTAAGTGGCGAACACTCGCGGATCACCCCAGAATCAACAAGTCCCATTTTAGAACAATTTTTAAAATTTGATATGTGCCTAACACTCCAAAACTCCTAGGACAGAACTGATAGACTTAAGTCCAAATCAGAAGTTAAAAAACTTTTATATTTAGGCGGGAATCGAAACCCTAGACTTTCTGCATTGGAGACAGATATACGCTGCCACAAAAATTTTAAAAAAAGTATCCTCCAAATCATAGGGCCTACATTTTTGCAAAACTGGGAAAAGTAGATTTTCCATTATTATGAATCGCCAAAACAGAGTAGCATAATATACAAAATAAGACAAGTTTTGGACTTTTCAAAAGACAAATATTCTTGTTCAACTTACTCTTCTTCATCCAAGTTTAGATTGTACAAGAATCCCGCACTAGGGCTTAACGTGGGACTAACATAAATTAAGCACATTTCTAAATATTCGCGCACCGCATCACTATTTTCCAACAGATCTACTAGATGACACTCGTATTCTGGTTCGTACTAAATTTCAATAATTACACGTATTTGTACCTGCTGGTTGAAACACGTAATTTTAATCATTATAGGTACCAATAGCCAAAAGAAACCTAATTATGTTTTAATCGATGAGTGGAAATACAAATTCTACAACCGTTCAATTGACACTTAGTGTAGTTTATTTTACTTTTCCTCTTTTTAGTTCCGTACTGCCATTTTATTTTTGAGTCGTAGAAATGCATTCCAAGATCTTCGTGCTAACTAACTCGGCGTTGGTTTCGTACGCATGAAACGAATTAAATTGAGAAAAATTTTAATCAGTTGTGATGTTTAGACTTGTACATAGTTCAATTTTAAGTCATCTGCACAATGACGGGACAGGTTGACCAGTGTAGTCAATCAAGCAATGTCCACACCCTCATGAGCGTCGTGAAGTGAGGTGAAATCCTGACGCCTGACGCAAATAACGGCAACCATCCGCTATACACCAACGTCGAGAGGGTTGCCGAGATCAGGCGCTTTCGTACTATTTCTTTCAAGGGGATGCAAAGCTTATAAATATAAATACTAGGAAAACGTTAAGTCCAGCCGCGTTGTTGGATGAGCGTAATTGGTGCATTGAGCTGCCATGTGTTATGCGGATTTTCTGTTGTTATGTGAAAAAATCATTACTAATTTGAAGATTTTTTAAAATAAAATAAAATAAAATAAAAATTAACTTAAATTTTTATTTTTAGTCGTATTCAAAAAAAAAGAAAAAATCGTAAAAATGCTATTTTCATAAGAAATAATTATTCGGTTGCGCTCAAATTTCACACGAATATATTAATTTATAAAATTAAGGTTCTGTGAAAAAATCATTACAATAGGATAAAGCATGTAGCTGTTATAAGTCAAAGAATTGTTTAAAAAAAGAAAAAACACGTAAAATTTCAATTTTCATGAGAAATAATTTTTCGATTGCGTTCAAATTTCACACGAATATCATGTGCAAAAATCATAAAAATCGGATAAAGCATGTAGGTGTTATAAGTCGAAGAAATTTTTTAAAAATCGAAAAAAATCGTAAAATTGCGATTTTCATAAAAAATAATATTCCGATTGCGCTCAAAAACGTGGCAGTTCTAAGTTCAGAAATTTCGAAGGCCTCCATAAAATTTCATTGCAATTGGATTATCGGTTTAGCCGGAATCGTGTTAACAAACACACAAAAATACAACACAGAAAAAACAGAAAAACGAAAAATAATCGTAAAATGGCGATTTTTATGAGAAATAATTTTTCGATTGCGCTAAAAAGGTGGCAGTTCTAAGAGAAAAAATTTCAAGGTCCGGGAAAATTTCATCGTAATTGGATTATCGGTTTTAGCCGGAATCGTGTTAACAAACGCACAAAAAATAAACAAAATAAAAAAAAGAAAAACGAAAAAAATCGTAAAATTGCGATTTCAAGAGAAATAATTTTTTGATCAATTTTTCGTACGGTGCAGTTCTAAGTTCAAAGATTTCGAAGGTCTCCATAAAATTTAATCGCAATCGGAGTATCGGTTTAGCCGGAATCGTGTTTGTTTACAGACACACAAAAATAATTTAAAAAAAAAAACATTCCGGATTATTTTCTCCAGTGTAGTAGAATAGAATCTTCGCTCATCCAATAATACTCCCACCAAGAAGAAGAAGATGCATCTAGGGAAGAAAACTGTTGGAAACTTAATAACACCCTGGCACAGATATTAAAATTAAACTTTAATATGCACATATTATAATTAATATCCGTCATATCAATCGACCAATCGAATCAATCAATCAATCAATCATATCGCGCTTATATTGTTAACGCTTTGAAGCGTGCGTTTAAGAATTTTTGATTTCGTGAGACGTACTTGTGATATGGACTTCCCTATTATACTGTTATCCGTAGGAAGTAAAATGTATCTATAATCATTATTTTACTCATTCTTGACTATGCTAGAGTTGCCCTAAAGATATGGTGTGGTCCTACCACAGTTTCCCAGTATACCAGTTTGTGTAGAGAAGCCCATTACTCCCTCTTGAAGAAGAGCGTAAAATGATTGACATAAAAAAATTTGGTATCTTGTTACCTCGATTGCACTGACTACTAGAAAAAATAATCAAAAATTGTACGCTCAAGAATACACTGATCTATACCTTAGTAGTAGTACTCAACTTTCTGAAATTGATTTTTTTAAATCAACAATTTTTTATCTATGAAGTCAAAAGACGTTTCTATTTTATAACATGTGACTCAAGCTGTGGCTGTCGTTTTTAGGTGTCCGGCTATATCTGATTGTTATTTTTCTGTTATGACTATTGCGTATAACTGAAAATTGTTGTTGTACCACCTCTGTCCGAAATTTGAAAGTTTGAGGAAACTGGCTGAAAAGTTTTTCTGAATAAAAGAGGGCCTTACTAAACAGAAAAAAATGTGTTTTTTTTCTTTTGGGCGAGACATAACCTCACTATCGGCCATTATGTCGTTTTTTGACAATAGTGTAGCCAGCACAGCTAGTGCAAAATAATTTTGTGAATCGGCTTTCCTGGAATAGTTCCGTAACACTTTAGCTACACTTCAACTATAAGGACAAATAGATTTCTGAAATAACAGTCGGTGTGCATATTTTTTTTTGCTAGACGATGCAAAACTAAAAAAAACTCGTATTTGTACCGTTTGACAAAAAAAATCGTATACCAACTGTTATTTCAGAAATCTATTTGTGCTTATAGTTGAAGTTGTAGCTAAAGGTGTTAAGAAAACTATATCCAGAAAACCATACACAAAATTTAATTCCCACTAGCTGTGCTGGCTACACTATTGTCCAAAAAACGAGATATAATGACCGATAGTGAGGTTATGTCCCGACAAAAAAATCTCTGTTTTATTAAAGGTACTCTTTCATTCAGACAACTTTCATGGACTGCCAAGGTTTTGACCCTACCTTGATTACAATAGCCTAAGTTTGTTCGTTTGTGTGTTGTTTTTTATTGCATCCTATTTCTGGAGTATATTTTGCAATTCTGTTTATTGAATAAATATATAATAATAATAAAAATAATAATACAATACGTTTGTGTACTCGGAGAGCCATACCCTTTCCCCTGATTTTTTTTATCGAGATGTAAATTAGGCGGGCTTGAAATAGTACTTTTTACTATTGGTCAATCATATTCTGTATACCTGGCTACTTCATTAAAACTTCGTAATTTACTCCACAATTCTGTACTGAGCCATGGGTTCCAATTATTGCAATTGAAGTTCCCATCGTCCGTCAACGGTAAGCTACTTCATATTTTTAAGCTACAACCGTGTAGGTTATATTGCTTTGTCTGGGATGTTGTAAGTAAATAATTAGAATTTGTTTTTTGGAATGTTTTTATGCTTTTATAATGTTAAAAAACATAGCACGACATTTCATAGTTTATGTATATCGGACCAACAGAGAACGCTCATATGGAAAGTTAGAGAATCTGATTCCAGATGTTGGCGTTCCGACAGCCGCCACCAGCAATCCCGACTAATAACCCTTTCACTACCAGATTTTCTTTTTCAAAATACTAATATTTTAAAAATATTTTTAGCGTTTTTCAATTTTTTTAAGGAATTTTGGGAATTTTTTATTTAGCATTTAAGCTTCATTTTGAGTAAATATGTTAATTTGATGTACAATCCTAAAAACAAGCTTTTTCTGAATTATTTGCATATCTTACATTTTTTGTATCACAAATGGTAGAAATACTAGAAATATTTGACTTTTCCGGGAAAAACCAAAATTTGCCCATTTTTAGCCTTTTTGCAGATGTGTATTTTGGATTTTCTCTAAAAAGGGTACTTTTCGTCCAATCAGGATGGGGAAAAAATATTTATTTTTTAAATTAAAAAAATTGGGGTCAAACTGAAAAAAACTTTCTTATACCCGGATATAAATTTTGAAAGTTGATGGCCACTATCGTGAACACCAGTAACGAGAGGGTTAACAAGTCAGAAAGGCGAATGTTATCGATTAAGTATTCTTAAATAGCTCCTGCACATTCTCTCTCAAACTACCCACACTACACACCATGCATATACTTATTGGATGAGCGAAGCGAAGATTCCATTTCACTACAATGGAGAAAAAAAATCCGGAATGTTTTTCTTTCTTTCTTTTTTTTCTGTTTGTATTATTGTGTGTTTGTTAACACGATTCCGGCTAAACCGATACTCCAATTACAATGAAATTTTATGGAGACCTTCGAAATTTCTGAACTTAGAACTGCCACATTTTTGAGCGCGATCGGAAAATTATTTCGCATTAAAATCGCAATTTTACGATATTTTTCGATTTTAAAATTTTTTCTTCAGCTTAACACCTACATGCTTTATCCGATTTTAATGATTTTTTCACAGAACCTTAATTTTATGAATTTATAGGTATTCGTGTGAAATTTGAGCGCAATCGAAAAACTATTTTCATGAAAATCGAAATTTTAAGTTTTTTTCATTTTTAAAACAATTCTTTGACTTATAACACCTACATGCTTTATCCTTTTGTAATGATTTTTTCACAGAACCTTAATTTTATGAGTTAATATATTTGTGTAAACATTTGTGCGCAATCGAATAATTATTTCTCATGAAAATTTCAATTTTACGGTTTTTCTTTTTTTTAATTACGATTAATTAAAAAGTTAAAATTTAAGTTAATTTTTTATTTATTTTAATTTTAAAAAAAATCTTCAACTTAGTAATTATTTTTTTCACAGAACAACAGAAAATCCGTATACACATGGCGCTCAATGCACCCACGCTCATCCAACAACGCGGCCCGGGGCTTACGCGTTTTCCTAGTTTAATTTAATTTTTAAAAAAATCTTCAACTTAGTAATAATTTTTTCACAGAACAACAGAAAATCCGCATAACACATGGCTGCTCAATTCACCAATTACGCTCATCCAACAACGCGGCGGACTTAAGCGTTTTCCTAGTAAGAAAACATAATTGTATCTAAGAAACCCCTAAAAAAAAAGCAGGTTCCTATACAGACGAATACATTATTAAAAAATGTATATATACTGGAAACGCTTTAAAATCCCGTCCCAAGTTGTTGAGCGAGCACCGGGAGTGCAACACGACCCGAGAACGACATTCCCATAATGTTACATACCAATAAGTCTTTAAGGTCTTGACCGATTTAGCTGAAAATTTGTAAAATAGGAGAGAATGTTTGTACTTATTGACCCCGCAAAATTTCATAACGATCGGACATTTTTATTTATTTATTTATTTTTTTATTTTTTTATTTTTTATAACCAACGATCGGAATTTTGTTCAAAACTATACAGCAAACCCCATAGGTGGTATTAGGGTGTACATGTGTGCAAAATTTCAGGTCGATCAAAAGAAACGGTGTAACCTGTACCGAAGCAGTAACAGAAAAAAAAAAACAGACTTCGAGCCATAAGAGTCAAGTGGAGACGCTCGCTACGTTTGCTCAATTATACTTTAGGGCAGAAATTACAAAAAGTAAATACACCCGGGGATCAAACCCGGGACCTTAGCTGTCCGGGGTATGCTATTACCAACTGAGCTTGCAGCCACGAATTTAAAACTGTCTTAATGTGTCTAAATGGTGGCTGCATAGCTCAGTTGGTAAGAGCATAGCCCGGACAGCTAAGGTCCCGGGTTCGATCCCCGGTGTAGTCACTTTTTTAATTTCTGTCTAAAGTACTCACACATAATATATATATATTGCCTGAGATATAAATGCAGAATAAAACATTTTTCGAGGAGAGTGATAATAGATTTGCGCTACAGAATTTAATTCTCATTCAAATAATATTTTTAACCCGTTCTAATACTCCAGTTAGGGAGAGTGCATATAATTTGTATTTAATATTGAATAAGACTAATTTGGTTAAATTATTTTTTATTTTAACAATATAAAGCTAGGTCTCAAGTAATTTTGTAAACTTCTCCTGAAAAAATTTCTATACATATTTCTAACACGAGACAAAACACTTTCTTCGTATAATAGGATTGAAATATTTATAACGGGGGTGTCCCAAAAGAATGCTGTCCGGAGGTCCCCCCAATCCTCCCTCAAACCCTTCGCCAGGGTTCCGACAACATTCCATACACATCTTGAGAGGATGCCCCAATGGACACGCCCAGTCACTTCGGTTTGGCACATGGAATGTTCACAGACTTAACCACAGGAAATAAAGAGTATCTTTGTAGATTGTAAAATGGGGATGCTTCATTCAGCTCCCAAAATTGAAATATGAATGGCGGAACCGGCGGTTTGTTTCTGTTTATTTTGTCATTTGTCAATCTTTTTTCAAACTTACTGAGCCACGGCGGAAATTTCTCAGTTTGAATTTTTCAGCTTTAGGTAGCCTGATGCATACGCAAACGGCGGTTTTACAAAAAAATCAGACACTGCCATGTTATACAAACAAGCAACAGCTGTTAACATTTTGTTTACACTTTTTAAACAAAACAAAGATCAAATTTCAATGACCCTCTATAAAACGTATTGACGTAGCATAAAAGTAAATCAATATCTTCGTATCTATTGCATTAATAAACATGGCAAAGTACACCCAAATCCGCTCAAAGATTTTAAAGAGTATACCTTGCAAAATTTACACGTATTGCGTACTGCCTATGTTTTCCATAGTATTGTCCCTAGATGATAGACTAAACTGCGGGATATGCATTTCAAACATGTTTTATAATTTTGAATACAATCCAGAAATAACAAAATCTTTCTCGACCAAGGGATTGAACCCAGGTCCCCCCCCATTACGGTCCGGGTGTAAGGGCGCCTTATCCAACTAACTAGGAAATCGCCAAAGTCGTTGTTAGACGAGTGAGCGAGTCTATGTTGAATACGCGGGAAAAATCTGTATACAAATTGATTGATATGTAGGTATGAATGATAGGGTTTTGAGTTTATTTGTTATAAGAACGGGGTCAACCCGTAAGGCTATAATGCGCCACTCTAGCCTATGATAGGCTAGGGTGGAAAAAACCAAAGATGTCTAATCTAGTCTTACTCTTAGTTAAAAAAAAACTCAACATATGGCTCAAATCACTCGTCTAACAACGACTTTGGCGTTTTCCTATAATAAGATGTTGATTGCTTCATTTTTATGTATGGCCTAACTAATGACATTTTACATGTAATGGCTGATTTATGTTTTTATTTGTTGAACTCATAAAGCCAACGTTTGTTATTCCTTTTCGCCTCCTCGTAGCGGCATAGCAGATTTAAAAAAAATACACATTGTGAAAGTAATAAACGAATAATTTAGTACCTACCCTGAGGAGTCCGGGGCTTGCCCCCTTTGGAAAGAAATTGTATATTATTCTAGATCTAAAACTGTGCGTTTTTGGAATCAATTTTTGTTATTTTTTCCATTGATATTAAACACCTATTGTTGGCTAGATACGCAGTCTCCAATATTCCGCACAGGCGCGAGCTTAGCAAATTGAAAAGTCAATCTGCCATATTTTAAAGGTCGATTTGGCGTTTTAATTTATGCTTTTTTTAATGCCCTTTAAGTATTTTACTGGATTGTTTGATATGGGTTTTAGCTTTATCAGCATGATATTGAACAACAAGAAACAATAAGATGTTATTGCATAAGGGAATTTAGTAATCATTTGATGTTATAAAGCTAATATTGCTCACCTGTCAACCTGGCGGGAATCTTGAGAACTATTTGGGCCCACAAATCTCTCCCCTTTAATTAACATGCAAACTTCCATATTCAATATGGCTTCAAATTGTCTTGGAAGTGGACCAAAGACTGCTGATCTAGCCAAATTATAGTTCAATATCTATGTTTTTTTTCGTGTTCTCCGTATATTGGCAGAGCCATTATTTGGGGAAACTAGGGGCTCCGGCTTGCCCCCGGGAAAATGCATTTTTGGTATTGGTACAAATCTGTGCATTTTGGAGAAACACTTGTTAACAAACCCAAAATTCGAATTCTTTAAAAAAGTTTAGTTACCGAATACGATTCAATATATTTTGGAAAAAGAAAATATACGATTTTATTCCTTTTACGGACAAACTTGCGTCTCGTCTCATTGAAATCAATGCTCTTTTATCTATAAATTGTAATGGAAGTACTTAAATTCAAATAGGGCCAAAAATGTTCGTCTTATTGCATTCACGACGCCTTTAATCCTCTTTCATAACGACGGTAACTTTAAAATTAAAACAGAAAACTCGAAAACGTTTTAGACTTCCTCCGTGCCACCAGCTGTTTATTTCATTTATAAATTCCCAAAATCAATTTATCAAATCAAATCAAGCAATAGAATAACGAACGTTTCTATTTATTTAGGATTTTTTTATTATTTTTATTATTTATTTAACGTCTACCCTGTTCAGTTAGAAAACTTTATTTACTACGGACAACTAGATAAATCTACTTACATAGATGCGACACAACAATGAACTAATAGTTAATAAATATTTGAAATACTAATATAACACTATATTCGAAACACAATAATTTTAGTAACAAATTCAAAATGGATATTAAATGCAATTAACTAGGGAAACAGCCAAAGTCGTTGTAAATTCAGTGAGTGAGCCATGTGTTGAGTCCCCGGTAACATTCCTTTTATTCCCCTACCATAGGCCCCCCCTAGCCGATCATAGGCTAGAGTGGAGCATTATGGCCTTACAGTTGACGCGCCCTTATACCAACTAAACTTAAAACCCTATTTTTTATACTAATATAATGACCCAATTTTTAAACACCAAGGAAGCTTCGCAAAAGCTTTTTTAGTCGCGTTGATGGATGAGCTTTTTAATAAGTTTTTAGTTTTCGTGGGATGTCTTTTCTTTTGAAGTTCTTTTTGAACGCATTATAGGTGATTGTTGTCAAGTTTCTATTGTTACTTTTTAATTTGTTTTATAAACCTAAAAAACTTATATTTAAACCTTTTTTTCTATGGATTCTGGCTAAATTTTTTTTACTTTTTCTTTCAAAGGTACTACATCACCATAACCTTAATGCACATGTTTAATATGAACGTTGTAGCCCCACCCGTTTGGTCAAAAAAGGCCAAAATGTCACGAAAATATCGCACTAAAAAAACGAAAAAAATCGTAACAGTACGATATTCATGAGAAATATTTCTTCGATTGTACCAAAAACGTGGCAGGTCTAAGTTCAGAGATTTTGAAGGGCCCCTCCAATTTTAATTAAATCGCATATGCCGTTTGCCCGGTAGAGAAAGAACAGACAAAAAAAACACAAAGAAAACACAACAAACAAACAAAAAATAACACGGGAGCTAAATTTTTTGGGGGTCGGAATTGAAGTCTTAGCTTCGCTCATCCAACAAATGTTTCCCGGGTACTCAACACATGACTCGCTCACTCGTCTAACGACTTTGGTGTTTCCCTAGTCTAGTTAGCAAGGCGCCCTTACATTCGAAATGTTGGAGACCTGGGTTAAATCCCCTGGTCGGGAAAGATTTTGTTATTTCTAGTTTGTATTTTAACTAGGCCGCTTCGCGAACGCTTTTTCCAGTCGCGTTGATGGATGAGCTTTTTTAAAAAATATTACTGTCCAATGATACGTTTTTAAGTGGGATCTCATTTCTGTTTCTATAGTTAGTTGATATTACTTGTTCATTATACACCTATAAAAGGCTTATATAAAAACCTTTATTTCAATGAATTTTGACCAACTTTTTAAACTTTTTCTTTACCATAATATTTATGTCAATGTAAAATATGAACGTTGTATCCCCAAACGTTTGGTCAGAATCGGCCCAAATAAAACGAAAATATCGTATTAAAAATTGGGGAATAAATCGTAAAAGTAGGAAAATCATAAGAAATGTTTAACGATTGTACCCCAAAAACGTGGCAAGTCCTAAGTTTAGAGATTTCGAAGATCCCCCCTAATTTTCATCGAGATCGCATATGCCGTTGCCCGCCGGAGCGAACAAACAGACTAAAAACTAACAAAAACAAAAAACCCCCCGCTATTTTTCTTGGCTATAACGTAAGTGAAAAAAAACACGTAAGTGAAATTGAAGTCTTCGCTTTGCTCATCCAAATATTATTAAACATGTTTTGAAAAGCGTATAAAAGCAGTGTAGTCTATCATCTATGACAAAACTATGAAAACATGTCAGTATGAAATACGTGTAAATATTGCAAGGTTTACTCAATCTCCGAGCGGAATTTCGGGGGACCTTGTTGAACGTGCAAGATTCGATACACCTTGGGGACTGCATTTCACGGCCAGGCAAATAACAAGCAAAATCATTTTTTCAAAAATTAACCATTGTTGTTAAAATAATTCCTACACATTAACAGCCTATCTTTTACTTAATTATTTCTTGTAGGTTTTAATCCCCAATGGATCTAGATGATTTTGTTAGCAGTTTTTCATTAAACTCGTATCGGATGTCTGTATAAAATGTCAGCACAATCTGTTCAGCGATTCTGCTGATTTTTAATGTACACACAAACAGACCCCAACACACAGACTCACAGAAAGATCGCCGTTTGAGTTAAATGGAGGCACTCAGTCCCCTTCGCTCCCTCGTTTAATTAATGAACCTAAATAAAAAGTGGGTCCCTGCGGGACCACCCACCCACCCCTTTTGGTATCGGGGTCTTGTCTCTATATGTTCGCCACGCCACTGCCTATGCATAACCAATTACATGCAGACATGACTGAGATGATTGTCTTGACTCCTAGAGTTTTAACTGGCCTTTTATAAAACAGACAAAGACAAGAGTGTTCTATTGAGAGATGATTGGTGGTGTGACATGACATATTATTTATGTTTGAACAAGGGTTTGACCATCCAACAATTGATAACATACACGCATATCAGGCTATATTTTTTTTTGAGACAGAATATTAGGTTTTGCGGACTGTATAAATTAAATTATTGTGCAAAGCTCAAAAACTTGCCGATTAAGTATTTAAAACAAAACAATTTTGTTGTACAAAACTCAAATACTTTGCCGATTATTAATTACCCAAAAAACACATTGTCCCCACTACACTGTCTATCCTGCATTTGTGCAGATAGTTTAGTTTTTAGTTTTTTAATACATGTGTATTATGATATGATGTTGCTCATGCTGTCATCTCCTCATCCATTTTACGAGGCACGCACGCACGTGCTGAATGGAGCAGGTAGCCGAGAGCGGGAAAAAATCATTTTAGGGTAACCCCTATTGTATGCCATCAAGAAAGCTGTAAATAAAAGTTGAATGCCGCGACAGGCGACCTTTATGTGACAAGACTATCCACGAGCGTGTCGCTCCGCCCCTAACCCCCCGTGATTGGGGTCAGCCACTCGGGAAACACATCCTTGCCATGTTCGGCGTTTTACACTTTCGGCGTTTTGCACTTTCGGGGAATTTTTACTTTCGTGGGCTTTATACGTTCGGCGTTCTACACTTTCGGGGTTTTACCTTCGGGAATTGCACTTGCGCGAGTTTGAACTACGATGATCAAGATTTCGGTGATTTCACCTTTTCGGTGTTTTACACTTTCGGGGTTTTGCACTTTCGTGAAAAAGCTTTAAATTTTCGGTGTTTTGCACTTTCGGGATAATGCACTTTCGGGGTTTTGTACTAACACCGTTGCCGAGTTAGCCAATAATGTTAAAAAAATTTAAGCTAAAATCCTTCAAAGTAATAAGTGACCATTTTTTCAGACGTCGACGTGAGAAACTAGGGCGCTTCAACTAGTTATGTCATATTGCGCCACCTGTGATACTGAAAGTTGTTGAGATGAGTTTATGGTGTGTTTGGTGATTATATTGTTTTCTTAGTGTATTTATAAGAAAATAAAATTATGAAGATGGTCGTAATAGCAAAGAAATGTTATTTATATGAATGGATATAAATACATTAAAGAAATGTGTATGATGTGAATTTAATTTGTTTAAATTTGAAGAAATTCAGAAAATTGATCGCCTTGTGTTGGTATAGTTCTTCATGAGATTAGGGAAGCTGGTTGCGAAACGTGTTCTAGAACTCACCCTCATTAAAGATCTGCTTCTCGGTGGTGACGAGCGGCTGGTGGGTGTCGTGATGGTTATAGGAACGCGCGTTATGTTGGTACTGCTGCTTGTTGTAGTACGAGGGATTCCCGCCTCTGTAGTTCGGCCGTCTGACCGCCGAGCGCTGGTGTGGCTGTTGCGTTGCGCGCGCATACGAGTCACTCCCGGTGTTCTCGCACTCGGCGTCATCCTCGTTGCCGGAGCCGGAGCCGCCGTCTTCTGCAACACAAGGTGACAATATTGTTAGGACGGTGACGTCACGGACAAGGAGCGAGGAGTCAGTAGACCATGAGGTGTGGACCAATAACATGAAAAACTGTACCTTGTATGTTATGGTTATATTTATTGTTATATGACCCATTAAGTAACTTTGTTTGTCGTTTCATTGTTGTTTAGGTCACATCTCGCCCCTGTTTTTTGTTAAATTGGTTAAGGACGCGTCAACCGTTAGGTCATAATGCACCACTCTAGCCTAAGGGGGGTGGGGAGGAGGAGCCTATGCTGGTCAGAACCAGCCACGGGTAAGGGGAGAAAGGGGGTTTCTCACGTCGTGGTCGTCATCGTCTTTGTCATCGTTCGTTATGTCATTGTCATCGTCGCCGGGGGGTCGTTAAGGGAAGGGGGCAAGGTCCCCGACGACGATTTCCAGAGCTCGCCTCTAGTTTCGGAGAGAAATATACTCCGCTCTTACTATCTGATGTTTGCGAGGTGGATTTTTTCTCTGGAATTGCCTTGTACGATTAGTAGAGCCATGCTCTGGGCCAATTCTTCCCCGGGGCATATATGTGAACTGATCAGTAGGCTTCCTGCTCGTGTCAACTCCATGGCTGTTTGTTTGTGTTATGATATTGTTGATCCCATCAAATTACTAACGAAAGCTTCATTTCACGTAAGATCTAGTACCGACACCAAGAACGAGAATTTTAATAAGAATTCTGTGTCTGTCATGTGAAATGCAGGGTTTGATGCATGAAGCACCATTGGTTAAAACAAAATATCAAATGCTGTCTCTTGTATTGTTTCAGACGTCTAGTACAGACATGGAAGAACGTATGATAACCCCGTATAGTAGTCTGCAAGACATTTAATTTGGAAGAAATTATCACCTTTTCAGGAGTGGGTTTTTTAAACATTTTTTTGCAGATTATTTAACTTGGCCTATAAAACTAGGAATGCACATTTAAGTTCTGAGGATGACTTTATTCATGGAGAGTTTGATTTTCAAGTAAAAAAAAAAAAAAAAAAATGGAAAATGGAAAATTTTTTTTGGGGAAAAAAATTGTTAGCAAAGTGCGCGGACGAAATATTACGGCCGTACTCTAGAAAAGGTTAAGAGGTATGTTGCTGAACCACACATAATTATGAAATGGTTAAGCATTTAGGCAATGGCGCATCGTCAATGGTGTAGGAGGAATAAATAACAGGCAAGGACAAGATTTGCCATGACATTATGATATGGGCACGAGCGAAGTTGATAGACTAGCATAAGTGAACAATGCTGACCCCAATGATCCCTACAGCCCAAGAGTTATAAATGTGATTCAAAATTTCACAGAAGTTATTTTATCCGGGCTCCTATGAGAAGTAAACTTATTTGAGTTGTTGGGACCCGATCCACTGACAGTGCTCCGATATCACCGAAATTCACAAGGACTCAACAAAAATTGTGATAAACGGATTACCACAAAGATGCTAGAAGGGCTGGACTACTTGCATTCTAAATGCGGTCTCATGCACACAGATATTAAGCTCGAGAACTTGGCTTCCGTGAACGCGTTCAACGCCTCGTTTGATATCGAGATTGTTGACTTGAGTTTAGCAAGCTACGATACGGGCCACAACCATGGCTATGATATCCTAACAGGCCCTATAGGGCACCTGAGGTCATCTTGCAATTGATCTATGGAACGGTATCGGACGTTTGTCTGTGTAGTATTCGGCGACGACGTGAGAAACTAGGCCGCTTCAACCGGTCAGGTCATATTGTGGCGCATGTGATATTGTAAGTTAATAAATGTGTTTGTGAACTATGTTCGATTTTAAAGTTATTTTGTTGGTTTGTTGGGATATTGTTTATTATTAATTTGAATTAAGGACGCGTCAACCGTTAGGTCATAATGCACCACTTTCACCTAGGGGATAGGGGGATGAGGAGCCCATGCTGGTCATAACCAGCCACGGGTAAGGTAAATGTTTTCACGTTGCGGTCGTCATTGTCTTCGTCATCGTTCGTGGTGTCATTGTCATCATCGTCGTCGAGGGGTCGTCAAGGGAAGAGGGCAAATTCCCCGACGACGATTGCCAGAGCTCGCCTCTATTTTCGGGGAGTAAAATACTACCCTTCATACTAGCTGATGTTTGCGAGGTGGACTTTTTCTCTTGAATCACCTTTTACGATTAGCAGAGCCATGCTCTGGGCCAATTCTACCCCGGGCCCAGACGAGGCACATGAGATGATCTTGCAATTGATCTACGGAACGGTATCGGACGTTTGGAGCCCATGGAGTATGGTGTTTAACGACGACGTGAGATACTAGGGCGCTTCAACCGGTTAGGTCATACTGCGCCGCTTGTGATATTGTAAGTTATTGAAACAAGTTTATGGTGTGTTTGATGATTACATTGTTTTCTGAGTTTGTGAAAGAAAAGAAATTGTTGCTGATGCGAGTGACGTTTCTGAATACTGGTCTTGATCTTTTACTTGGTCTTATTACTTATTGCTTGGTGTCATTACTTGATCTTGGTCTCGTTAAAAATACCACACTAGTCTCATTCTCATTACTAAAACATGGCGGCCTCGGGAGATGATCGAAATATAACACTTCCAAATCACGTTGAGTAGCCAAGTAAGTTATTACATGTTATTAATATTATTAAAATTAATAATACAGAATAAAATTTGATATGGAAACGGTATGTAAATACACGTCAATAATAATGTATTTGATGAATACACATTCAACCAAGGCTCGACATAACTGGTGACTTACAGTGTCGTCCTCCTAAATTTAGGCCTCATCATTTAAAAACTGCAGAGCTATCTCTGATGCCGATAATAAACAATAATGGAATGCGCGTAATTCGTCAGACACTGTGTTGTAAGTCAAGTGTTGAAGGATGAGTGGCTAGCCCCTCACCCAGCGCTCGGGTTTCAAGGCCACGCATGCACTCATATCACGTACGGAACTGACCACGTTCGCTAAACAAGCTGACTCAGTCAACACAGTCTTCTGACGTTCTCAACAGCCGACTCGGGCCGAGATAAAATATGGTCCTTTGAAAACAAACAAACAGCAAAACACATGTCTCTCTAAGATTTTCATTTTATATATTTTCATTTCCGTGAGATTTATTGAACTACGGCCCCTGGGTTCGAAATCGACAGAGGATGAATTATATTGTCGAATTGCACAACGGAACGGCCAAATGTAGCCCCGTTTAATAAGAAATATGACCAAAAAAACAGTAAACACGTCATAATTATTCACCAAAATACACCGCCAATTAAAATGTTTGCACCTATCGCATCAGAGCTATTAGCTATAAGTAGCGGGGGCGGGGCCAACTTGATGACAGCCCCGCCTAAAAGCCCGATTTACAATCGGATCCCACCTGAATTTTGCACTAATTTTGCACCAAAATACACCACAAATTTTAATTTTTGCACCATCATAAAAAACTTGTTCGCTATATAAGTGGGCGGGGCCAACTTAATGGCAGCCCCGCCAACAACCGATTTCAATCTGTTTGCACCTGAATTTTGCACCAAAATTAGTTTAAAATTTAGATGCATTCAGATTGTAAATCGGGCCCTTGGGCGGGGGGTGGGGGGCTGTCATTTAGTTGGCCCCGGCCAATAAATAGGTTCCTCTATAATTGTGTACTAACATATTTTTATATTATTTTGATTGTAACATTGTGGAATGAAGAAATGAAATGAAATGACTGAAAAAGCGAATAACATTTGAATGCGATGGGTGCAAAAATTTTAATTTATTGTGTATTTTGGTGCATAATTAGTGCAAAAATATGCTGTGTTCTTTTCGGCATATTTTTGGGGGCGAGGCTAACTTAATTAATCCCAACATTTACGAAGAACTCGATTCCCTCCTCAAAAATGAAATGATTTTTCCTGACTTTCCATGATCATCTTTTTCAATATAATAATCTCTGACCCAAATTTCGGCGCTGCAATTTCTAAGGAACTATGAAATCTCTTATTTTATACGGGACATTTTCTGGATGCAACCGAAGAAATCATATCAAAAAAGCAAAAAATCAATTTGATTTCTTATTTTGCTGCATTTGCTTTCAATTCGCTCTCTACACCAGCCCAGCGAGCTTCCCGATCTTTGTTTTTTCAGGAAACTTCCGCTATATACATATATTTAACCATTTATGGCGAAATCAGAGTAATATTTGCCATGAAAATCGTTAATTTCCGTATAATTTTAATTCAAATATTTGTTTGGAAAATTTGGCTTTTGACTCTTCTAGGCCGACAAAAGTGACATTTCAGAGCGCACTGATGATTATTACATAAATAAATAAATTCATATTTATAATATTGTACCCACTCAGTTACACAACTGACTTTTAGTGGAGGACTGTGAATTCCGGATACAATTGCAATGACCTGACCTGACTTCGAGTTTTGGTGCCCAGCATCAAACCACCTCATTGTCAATAAAACTCAAGTCACTAAGTCTGCAGAGAACAAAGGAGTGGACGAAGACAAACCAAAATTGTGCGTTTACGTCAAATAAGGAAATAACTGAAATGAACCAATCAACTTGACTAAAATATATTATAGATTATAGAGTAAATATTTATGAGTTACACTTGCGTCATTGCGTTTGCATAATTATTGCCACAATAAAAAACAGATTTACACGTTAGGGGGGGGGGGGGGGGTATGTATCTTGGGAAAGCCTCGCCCCTGGTAAATTACCTTTCGACAAAAAACATAGGAAGGCGGCGTCCGCCTTAGCAGCTGATTATGGGTGGGCCTGCTGCTGCTGAGCAAGATATAAGTAAAGATGAAATGAAGGTGCGAAGGAAGGAGTTCCTGTCAAAACTTGCAAGCAAGGCTTTGAATAGTTGTATATTGGAATGTTTTGCTATAATTTTGTAGCTTGCTCATTATAATAGTGCGCAGGCGCAATGTGTTCCTAAAAATTACCTGTGTGTACCAATGTGTGTAGGCCTAATGCACCTAAAAACAAAAAAACAATTTAGTCCAATATGAGGTGTGAACTCTATACATTATACAATCTAATAGATATATCACAATCATAGGTAATATTAAAAATTATAATTGTGAGTAATTTTGAAAGAGCCTCGAAAGACAGATATGCATAATACTAAAAACAAAAACAAATAATAAGAGCCTGATTGGTCACATATATTACAATATAAATAATTTTCAGTCATTATGGATATCCTGCTCCGATATGTATAGACTATAGAGTATACTTTTATAGTAGATAGGCATGTCCAATACGGAAATAAAGCAATGTGAAAGAGCAAAGGACAGCTTTCGCGTCCTTTTCGCGGGGAATTTAACCCTGGTCTTCAACTTCCCTGGTTTACCAAATAAAATACTTGCCAAGCAGGCGGCTGCTCTGACTTGACTACTCAACCTAACATTGGAGGAGGTATACAATCGGTCTTGTTCCTTATTTGTATAATATTTTTCATATCGTGTGAAGCTGGCTAATGACTTGCCTTGCAGACTATACACTGATTATTACTAGTAATCATATCTTATCTCAATTTGAACTCTTTCTGTAGAAGCAAAAACCTAGAAGAGATTTAAACCAATACTCCTTCCTGCTCCAATCGTACGAGCCGAACGCTTTTTACAGCGCATATCGGCATGGGACACTCGAAAATAGCTTCGATCGCGTACATTAGCAGCCCGTGGACGGGAGCAGCATGACCTTGCATGCTCCATCAACGCCTCGAGTGCGACTGATTAGCTCGGACCTCGTAGACGCTCGTAGGCTAGTCAGTCGGCTCGGAGGGGCGGGGGGATTTTCTAGCATGACTATTTTACATCGCTTATCCACTGATGATCGCAATTAGGCGTATGACTGTTTTTCAGGCCGGTTGATTCCCCTTAAATGTCATGTTGGAATAAATAAAAATGATAATAATAATAAATGAGTTTGATGTGGATTACATTATGTTAAATAAATTACTTCCAGTGAGACTTTTTTTTGATTAAGGACTCGTTAACCGTTAGGTCATAATGCACCACTGTAGCCTAGGGGATATGGGGAGAAGAAGCCCATGCTGGTCAGAACCAGCCACGGGAAGGGGGATGAAGGGGGTTTCTCACGTCTTGGTCGTCATCGTCTGTCATCGTTCGTTGTGTCACTGTCATCATCGTCGGGAAGTCGTCAAGGGAAGGGAAGGTGTCCCCGATGACGATTGCCAGAGCTCGCCTCTAGTTTCGGGGAGTAATATACTCCGCTCTTACTAGCTGATGTTTGCGAGGTGGACTTTTTCTCTTAAATCGCCTTTTACGATTAGCAGAGCCATGCTCGGGGCCAATTCTACCCCAGGCCTAGACCCAGAAATAGAGAGTACCACGACGACGTGAGAAACTAGGACGCTTTAACTAGTTAGGCCATATTGCGCCGACTGTGATATTGAGAGTTAATGAAATGACTTTAAGGTGTGTTTGATGATCATATTGTTTTCTTAGTTCATACTAGAAAAGAAAATGATGGTGGTGATATAGAAAGCAAAAGCAAATGTGTTTGATTTGAATTTATATTTGATAAATTATTTTGAATGAGGAATAAAGAAAGTAGAAGGGGAGGAAAGTTCCATGCCAGTCCGAACCAGTAACTAGTAATGGAAGAAAATTGAAGGGGCTCACGTCATGGTCGTCATCGTCAAGGAGGTCGTCAAAGGAAGGGGGATAGGTCCCCGACGATGACCGCCAGAGCTCGCCTCTAGTTACTAACTGATGTTTTATCTGGTGTAAAAGGTCTGAGGAACATTATAACTATACAAGTTGTACTACTAGGAAAACGCTAAAGTCCCGCCGCGTTGATGGATGAGCTTTTTAAAGTTTTAAATTTGCGTGGGATATCTTTACTTTTGCAAGTGCTTTGTTTTGTTGCCTACGAATTGTAGGTGATTGTTGTCAAGTTTCTATTGTTTCTTGTCAATTCGTATTATTTACCGTAAAAAAACATATTAAAAGCCTTATTTCTATAGATTCTGGCAAACTTTTTTAACTTTTTCTTTCAAAAGGTACTACATCACCAAAACCTTAATGTCAATGTATAATATGAACGTTGTTGCCCCACCCGTTTGGTCAGAATTGGCCCAAATGGCACGAAATTATCGCACAAAAAATAAAAAAACTTATATTAAAAGCTTTATTTCTCTAGATTCTGGCTAACTTTTTCAACTTTTTCTTTCAAAATGTACCACATCACCATAACCTTAATGTCCATGTGAAATATGAACGTTGAAGCCCCACCCGTTTGCTCAGAATTGGCCCAAATGTCACGAAAATATCGCACAAAAAATCGAAAAAAATCGTAAAAGTACGATATTCATGAGAAATATTTCTTCGATTGTACCCAAAAACGTGGCAAGTCTAAGTTCAGAGATTTCGAGGGTCCTGTCAAATTTTCATCAAGATCACAAAATGCCGTTTGCCCGGTAGAGAGCAAACAAACAGACAAAAAAAAAAAAAAAACACCCGAGTTAAATTTTTTGGGGGTTCAGTAAAATTGAAGTCTTCGCTTCACTCGCTTCGCTCGCTACGCTCATCTAAAAATGTTACGCTTGCCTGGTTGATCATTTTGTGGAAATATTGCATATGTTTTAAGCTAATTGTTAGTAAACATTCTCTGCAACAAGTTAAAATCTCAAAGACAGATTGCCTTTGGCTCTTGAAAAAACTAAACATTTATAAACACGACGTCAAGCTCTCTTCATCAGACGACGACGACGTGAGAAACTAGGGCCGGTCTCTCGTTGGTCATTGTTCGCTCGTCGTTGGTGTCGGCTCCTACAGGGTTGGCTTAAGCGGCTTAAAGTAAAATGTCCCCACTGAAAATCAGTTTCGTGACTGAGTGGGTAGACTCTAAATACGGATTTAGTTATTATTTATTAATTTAGAGCGCTTCAACCGGTAAGATCATATTGCGCCCCCTGTGATAATGAAAGTAGATGAGATGAGTTAATGGTGTGTTTGATGATTAGATTGTTTTCTAAGTGTTTTTTTTTTTTTTTTTTTTTTTTTTTGGATTAAGGACAAGTCAACCGTAAGGTCATAATGCAGCACTCTAGACTAAGGGGGGGGAGGAGGTGCTCATGCTGGTCAGAACCAGCCACGGGTAAGGGGAGGAAGGGGGTATCTCACGTCGCGGTCGTCATCGTCTTTGTCATCGTTCGTGGTGTCATTGTCATCGTCACCGGGGGGTCGTCAAGGGAAGGGGGCAAGGTCCCCGAATACGATTGCCAGAACTGGCCTCTAGTTTGGGGAGTAAGATACTCCGCCCCGACTAGCTGATGTTTGCGAGGTGGACTTTTTCTCTTGAATCGCCTTTAACGATTAGCAGAGCCATGCTCTGGGCCTATTCTACCCCGGGCCCAGACGGGGGTTGTACGATTTTTTGGGGGATTTATTTGGATTAAGGACGCGTCAACCGTAAGATCATGATGCACCACTCTAGCCTAAGTGGGGGGGGAAGAGTTCCATGCTGGTCAGAACCAGCCACGGCAGAGCCATGCTCTGGGCCAATTCTAACCCGGGCCCAGACGGGCTCGGGGAGGTCGTCAATAGAAGGGGGCAAAGTCCCCGACGACGATTGCCGGAGCTCGCCTCTTGTTTCGGAAAGTAATATATTCCCGTCTTACTAGCTTATGTTTGCGAGGTGGACGTTTTCTTTCGAATCGCCTTTCACGGTTAGCAGAACCATGCTCTGGGTCGATTCTACCCCGGGCCTAAACGGGGGGACGGAGCCTACCACACTGGTAAAAGATCTATTGCTTATATGTCTTTGATCCGGACATAAAATGGGCCCTTTCCTTTACACCTTCTTGATAAAAAAATTAATGTTAAATGTTTACAAGGCCCTATGTGGTAGAACCAACATGGGTTAGTTGAGTATTTTTCCGGAATTTTTTTTCGGATGTCTCCTTTCCAATTATGAAAAGAATCACCCCATTTCCATCCCAAAGAAAAAAAAATCCAACAAAGATGAGACCTGGGGCTTTATTTGAAGCTACAGTTACACTCGACAATATGATTAAAAATTAATAACCAGACAAAAAAACTACCAAGAATCTTGACACTGAAATGTTCTAAAGATAATACAACATTTTTCAAAATTGCTGCAGCAATTGCAATGACAATTCAGGGAGTAGCCATAGGTTAACGACTATTGGATAACGACGTGAGATACCATAGACTAATAATTGAGGTTCATTCGATATTGTTTAGGATAATAAATGGAATTAATATAGTGTGTTAAGATTAAGGGTGCGTCAACCGTTAGGTCATAATGCACCACTCTAGCCTAAGGAGGGGGGGGGGGGGGGGGGGGGCCCAGCTGGTCAGAACCAGCCACGGGTAAGGGGAGGAAGAGGGGTTTCTCACGTCGCGGTCGTCATCGTCTTTGTCATTGTTCGTTGTGTCATTGTCATCGTCGCCGGGGGGTCGTCAAGGGAAGGGGGCATGGTCCCCGACGACGATTGCCAGAGCTCGCCTCTAGTTTCGGGGAGTAAGATCCACTCTTTCTAGCTGATGTTTGCGAGGTGGACTTTTTCTCTTGAATCGCCTTTTACGGTTAGCTGAGCCATGCTCTGGGCCTATTCTACCCCGGGCCCAGACGGGGTGGGGAATGCAGAGAAGAGTTCCATGCTGGTAGGAAACAACAATGCCTATTGCAATGACGACGACGAGGTTGTGAGAAAGACGACCAAATTGTTATAGCTCGTCTCCAGTTTCAGGGACTCCCTACTACATAGGCCTACTAGCTGATGTTTGTGAGAAGGACTTTTTTTCTTTCCACGCCTTTTACGATTAGCGCAGAGACATGCCATGGGCCAAATTGTACCCCGGGCTCAGACGGGGGTTAGTCATTTTTTTTTAGTTTTGGTTTATTTGGATTAAGGATGCGTCAACCGTTAGGTCATAATGCACCACCCTATTCTAGGGGATGTGGGGAGGAGGGGTCTATGCTGGTCAGAATCAGCTACTGGCAGAAGGACGAATAGAGGGAGGGGTCCTCGACAACGACAGCCAGAGCTGGCCTCTTGTTACGGGGAGTAAAATACTCCCCTACTTACCAGCATATTTGCGTGACGGACTTTGTCCATTTCCTCGCGTTTTACGACTAGCTGAGCCAGCCCAGGGCCGATCACAGACTGAGGACAGTTTCTGCCAAATAACCAGACGAACCATTGTTAACTTATTCTAATGAACTAAAAAAAATATTATAATGGATGATGACGTTGATGATGATGACTCGTACGTTCTTACTTGCCTTCCGTTTACCGTCTCCTCTGTCCAGCTTTTTCCTTTTTGCATAACCCTCCTTGCTGCTCTCTTCTAAACAGCCTCCACCGCTGCTATCTCACCACTCCTATGTGGGTCCCAGGCAGCACCAGCGTACTCTACCACTGGTCTAACCAAGGTTTTCTAGGCATGATCCTTTTAGTTCCCCACTAGCTCTCCTTAGGTTTCTCATTACAAAATACAAACATCTAAAACCTTTCTTGGTTAACTTACAAACTTTTTCCACCCATTTAAGTTGTTGATAGAGCCACACCCCCAAATGCTTTATTCCATCAACTTTCTCAAGGAGTTTACCCATTAGTGAGTACCCTTCCCCCGCAACTCTATCGTCTCTTTTCTTTAAAAACAAAATATATTTGCATTTGCATCCCCTAGGCTAGAGTGGCACATTATGACCTAACTGTTGACGCGCCCTTAATCCAAATAAACCATAACCCATTAATGGCCCATTACTTACGCACGAACGTAACGGCGACAAACTTTCTAAATTTCTCATCAAAGTAATTATTTAACAAAATTTTATCCACACCATACACATTTCTTTAATTTCTCTATCCCCATTTACATTAATAACTTTTGTTATGTTATTATTATCATCATCATTTTATTTTGTTATAATTATATACAATAAGGAAACAATCTAATCATCAAACACACCATTAACTTACTTCATCATCAGTTGTTATCACAGGCGGCGCAATATGACCTAACTGGTGGAAGCGCCCTAGTTTCTTACGTCGTCGTTCTGAGAAATTAGGTACGGGAAAGTCGGAAAGTCGGACACACTAACACCTAGCCACAAGACATTGCCTAATTTATAATTACACCCTTGTTAATTAATCTGCGTCCGGTGTTGCTTGTAAGATGTGGCTGGACGCACCGGAACACTATACAGGGACTGAAGGGGTATATAATATGCGATATTAGTAATTAGAATCAGTGTTTATATTAGCGGTGGTCCTTGCAAGATAGATTACTTGTTGTCCTATG
>JAMZAV010004619.1:0-50762 GCA_024449915.1 Sweltsa coloradensis | reverse complement strand
TAATTTTTTAAAATAAAAAAATTGCTATACAAATTTGATTTACATCATTGATGTCAGCCGGCAGTTCAAACAGAAATAATATGCTATAAAAATCTACAGTTACTCATACGGTAGGGTGCGACGCTCGAACGCCTCGATTCTAATCGAAAATGCGCGTTCGTAATTTTCGAACGATGCCTACATTTTTTTCAATTGATCAAAATAATTTTGAATGGTGATGCCAACACTAGCACATCATTTTTTTCCAAAATGTTGGTCTCGTTTGGTCACAAACGATGTGTAAATATCGATAAAATGCATTTATTGAATTTGCGCAGGGAAAATGTGATAGAAAATGGTCTATGTTCCATGGCTATGTAGTTATTTTGTCGAAGGGTGAACACGGATGGTAAGCTTGTATGTAATTCGAAAAGTGCGGAAGTACTGCACTTGAAAGTCTGAGCGGTCGCACCCAAGCGTCATCTTGGCTTCAACTTGTTTGTGGAATCTTGTTATGTACCTGAGTATTATATTAATAATGGCCACGCATCATAATATTATGTGGACATTTAGGATCTGGGGTGGAAAACACGTGTCCTATTTTTAAACCTGCTACATGAATAAGAATATACAATTAGAGACTAATAATCACTTACAAATTAGAACATCCAACCAAATAACACGATACTTATTTCACGATTATCTATATCTGGACTGTACGATGCTATAATCGAGACGATGAGTAGGACATAGACATGACATGACATGACATCCATGCTCAATACAGGATGTATAGAAACCACGGTTGACGCCCCCTCTACCATGCCAGATTATCTCAATTTTGCCAGCAGAATATAACGTAACAAAGCCACACTCCACCCGCATAAATATGAGGTGTATTAAATTAAAACATTGCATAATGTTGGAATTGGGTTCTTTTAATGTTCTCTAGTTACAATAAATTACCTCGGCTGTACGTATTCAGATATTTATTGTATGGCCACTTTACATCTATCACACTCAGAGTCAGAAAGCACAGTGATTGTACAGTAATTGACAGCGTCTAACTTAGGCGAGGCCGGAAGTCATAACCTCCCACTTTACAGCCAACTGTATGTAGTCATCCGGTTGCAACAGCAAGGCGGTGGGGTTTGAATTTACCCGCTCTACACTATGAATGAGAAATTGCTCATTCCAACACTCCTCCTCAATTTCTCAATATCGACTCCTGCAATTCAAGCTTCACTCTATGCCTGTTAAAAGTCTCTGGTGCTAAAGGTTTAGTCATAATGTCAGCCACCTGATTTGCTAACGGAATGTACATTACAAATATAACCATTGATTGATACAAATCTCAAATGTAAATTTTATATTTTAGCCTATATCAAAAATATATTTCATTTTCTCTTAGTCCCAACTTTCAAGTACTCTAATACATTCAGGTTAAATTACAAACATGAGTCAACAATTCAACATTCAACAAAATGTAAAACTATAATTCATTAAATTATCAATCAATCGCCACATATACTCCTTCATAACTATGCAATTTTATGTGCACCATATTATCTTCCACATGCCTATCTTTATAGATCCACTCATATATAAACTGTTTTAACTTCTGTATAATATATTTATATTACTATTATTTTATTATTATTATTATTATTATTATTATTATTATTATTTTATCGCTGGTTAGGTGGAAGATCAATCTCAGTCTGATTGAACCTTGCCAATTTTGTTGTATTAACACTAAGCACATCAAAAATATGTATTTATGTAACAACAAAATAGAGATCCTACAACTAGGTACTACATGATATTGATTTTCTATCAAAGATGTTTACAAAGTAAGCGTCAGCAAAGCACACTATGGGTTCACTTGAATTTTCATTTATACAAATCCCTAGATTCAATGTTCCATGAACATACCTTGTATTACTTTTAAACCTTTCCAGTGTTCTTCAGTTTCATTTTTCTGAAATTGACTATAGAAATTAACAGCTATACAAAGATCTGGCCTAGTGTCAACGGAGTTTTAACTGGGCACAATCTTTCATTTTTAATTTACAGAGAACCTTTTTTTAAATATGCACATTGACTTAGAAGCATTTGGCTATCCATTCTAGTCATTTTGATTCCCAAGAAATATTTCAATTCACCTAAATTCCTCGTTCTAATTCACTTGTAAACCTCTGCTTAATATTATTTTAAACATTCTATTATTTACTTCAATCAGAAACATCATCCACAAACAAGAGCAAGTAGATAATATCACTACCACTAGACAGTACATAGAGACATCTTTCTGCTTTACATTGCCTGAAGCCTTTTTCTATTACAAATATGTCAAATTGTCTATTCCATTCATTAGGAACTTGCTTCAATCCTTATAGAATTCTGTTTAACTTACAAATCAGATTTGACCCTACAGTCATACCCTCTGGAGGACACATGTAAATATCTTCCTGAAGAATACCATTCAAAAACGCAACCTTTACGTCAAGTTGATCTCCAAAAAGATACAAAGAAGAGCTCAGAGTTTAGGTAAACGGAGCATAGGTTACATCATACTCAATGCCTTCTTTTTGCCAACACCCCTTGATTACTAATCAAGCCGTGTGGCGTTCTACATTCCCATCTCCATCACACTTTAACAGTGAATACCCATTTGTGGTACTCTATTTAGTCTAGGTACTAATGTCCATGCATAATTTTCTTTCAAAAATTTAATTCATACTGTACTGCAGTAAGTCAATCTCCATATTTCCTGAAAAGATTGTGGTGTATTATTACAGTAATCAACAGCACCAAAGATAAAATATTCTGCATCCTCTGGAGTCTGGACATGAGCTACTATTTGATATTCTATGTCTATGAATCAATTGAGTGTTGTTGTCTATGCTAACTTAGCTTTATCTTTCTCTCTCTGCAAACATTGCTAAACATGTTACGACTGTTTCGGCCTAGTCATATTTGGGTGTCATATTTATTCAACATGACCTTCTAGGAGAAACATTCTCGTCCTCTTCAACTACTACTATGATTTTCTCATTTATATAATTCGTTTCCCTTTCAGCTTCATCATGAACCCCTTCTGAATCTTTCCAGAACTTCTGGCTTTTATTTTTATGTTCTGTTGCCTGTACTTGATCAACATATTGGAAACTTTCCTTATTTTCAGACTGTGTATTTTTCTCTATACTTTCTTCCTTTTCCTTTAGGAAACATTCTTTTACGAGTTTATTACCTTCATCAAAAATTACATTTCTCCCACTGAGTATTCTCCTTTTCTCAACTAGCCACAGCCTGTAATCATCAGTACAATAACCTAACATAATGTACCTCGAACTTCGAGATTCAAATTTACCATGCAACAGTTCTTTCGGCACACGGAGATAGTGCACCCAAACACTCGCTTCTTTTAAATCACTTTTATTTTTATTTTTTTCATCTACCACATTGTTCAGCTTCAACAAACTTTGTTGACTGATATGGCCCAACCTTTGTGCCATACATTATTGCACCTTACAGCTGCTGCCACTCCATAGGCCTACTCAGGTTGAACCTCAACCTGGATTGGGTTCAGATAAACCGCTGATAAATTCGTCCTTTTCTCAGTCCTTCAGCCAGGACCTTCCAATCTTACTCCATGATAGAGCATTTTCCTTGGCTGAAGAGAATATGGAAACCCTTTACCATGCCTATTGATATATTTATTGCATTATTTAATTTATCAGGCCTTGGCCTGTTCTGTATATAATATAGGCCTATAGTTCTTATGACATAAGGCCTACATAATACTCTGTTACTTGCACTACGTTAACCGAATTGTAAGGTTCTTTTTCTACTGTATATACGTAACATTTATCAAGCAATATTACCATAATATATGTTCATTAACCAATAATAAATAAATTATTGTATTTAGTGTCTACCCACTCAGTTATATAACTGATTTTTCAGTGGGGAACAGGAAATCAAATCAATAATTTACTTTAATTTTAATTTTTTTTATTTCTTTTATTTTATTTTATAGTACTCATTTAAGTATGTACTTATGTTAGCAATTAGTTTACTTGTATCACCAACCTTGACGATGTCTTTATTTGTATTGTGTAGGCCTACTTATCAAAGGGCCAATAAAACTTTACTCTACTTAATTTCCAACCTGGAAACAGATGAGGTTAAACTTCAAGTCTTTGACAATAAGGCAATCTTTCAAGAGTATTTTATGAATTGTACCATGAACTTCAAGGTAAACAATCACATCTCCTTGCTCATAGGCATACATTACTTATGCATTTTCTTTGCAATATTAGGCTTAATAGGCACAGGCCCCCACTCAAGTTGTCTCTTATTCACTACAACTACATTTGGTTGGATCATATGATCTGACATTTCAGAACCCAAATACCAAGCTCCTTCGTTTGAGTCTAATTTTACTAGTTGTTGTGCCTCCTTTTTACCCACCTGATTTCAACACTCGGCTGCTTGCCCTGAAGTAGGTACTAACATGATTCACCTACTGAGACATGAAGCAATAGGCCACCGGCTCTTTGTCCTCTGGTACAGCACACAACGCATTCACAGCCTCTTCCTCGGCACTCGAAAAAACGACCCGGACTTGAAGTCTCCGCTACCTCCACGGCACCCTGGATTGATGTACGGTAGTGGGCTGTATAGCGATCACCACGGGTTGAAGTCCAACTTCCATTTCCACGGCCTCCTCGATGCGCTCTTTGTCCAGCTCCTCTAGCTCGACCACGCCCCCTGCTCCGATAAGCTCCTCCTCCAGGTCTCCAGCATTGAATTCTTGGTGATTGCTGCTTGTCGAGTTAGTTGTAGGGCTAGGTATACGGTAGTTTTAGTAGAGATTTGTGGGCGCTGCCATCTTGGCTGTGACGTCACGGAAGTGCTGCTAGAAACTCGTTTCCACCATGCAGCACCATGTGCAGCACATGTTAGCACAGCACCTTCATGGCGCCAACAAAAACAACCGTATAGTACGGTTAGTTCTATTTCCATTGTTATTTACATCATGTACATATTGTCCAAGTAGCTCATGTGACATGGATCTACCCACTGCTCCATTATATCGATCTAGATAGTTAAATCTCTCCATCGTTATTCTTGTTTGGCCTACGACGAAAATATTTACAAGTATGATTTGACCGATGTCACAGTTCGATGTTATTACATTCCACAGTCTACTCACAATATTGTTCACGCGATGGCGTCACTTCCGTTTTAGGTTCACACAGTCTGGGTGGCGGTGGTAAGGTTAGGGTCGATTATCGATTTGGCGGTCGACGATTTTGCGCCACAATGCCAGCAAGATACTAGGCATAGGCCCTACCCTTAACCTAAAATATAGCGCCTAGGCATATTACAATGTTGCTGAACTCTAAAAGTTCCAGTCAGAGAAGTTGTTTCCATTAAACAGTGGTATCTTATAAAGTTCTTCCTCCATGATATCACAAATCCGGAATATAAAGTCACAGACACTAGCTAGCTAGGCCCTAGGCCTAGACCCTAGCCTAGAACTTAGCCTAGGGCGCGATCAAAGGCGTCACACGACATTCACTTTTGTAACCACACTTTATGCACACTGGGCCCATAACCTGTTGGAATTGGGTTCTTTCAATGTTCTCTATTTACAATAAATGACCTCGGCTGTATGTATTCAGATATTTATTGTATGGCCACTTTACATCTATCACACTCAGAGTCAGAAAGCACAGTGATTGTACAGTAATTGACAGCGGCTAGCTTAGGGAGGCCGGAAGTCATAACCACCCACTTTACAGCCAACTGTATGTAGTCATCCGGTTGCAACAGCAAGGCGGTGGGGTTTGAATTTACCCGCTCTACACTATGAATGAGAAATTGCTCATTCCAACATATAAAATACAAGCATAGTTGAGTAAACATATTCTCATTGCAAATGACATAATCGGGTTATTTCCAGTTGGGTGAAGAACAAACTGTAAAAGTTACCATATTTTAAGACCAGCATGCATTATGCTATGACCTACTGTAGTCAACTAAATATTGTTATAAATCTAAGAATTAAAAATGCCCTTGTAAATGAATTTAGGCGAACAGAATAATCCGTTCGTATAGTTATTTGTAACATGGATGGAACTAAAGTTATTTTGTGTATTAACGTTCCTAAAAAAAAAAGTGAATTTAGTAAATCGACTTTGTCCTCACAAAGTTATAACGACATTCCTCAACTAAATATTTTCCAAAACGTTTTCATAAGATTACCCGCTGTGGAGGACACATCAGTTTTATCTGGAGTGACTCTCTTCAGGTGACTAACTATAGGTAATTAGGACAACAAATGCTGTTGTGTTGGGAATTCCGAGGGCTGTTATATAGTTCTATATCCTATAACAAACCCTATGAGAAAACCTTCAGTCATGATATTGTGCTGGTCGTGTGATTCGAAGCCGTGGTCTCCCGATTAAGAGTTACGCCGTTGGGTGACTAGTGTTCCAACGGTTACGCTCGTTGGCGAGCCTTTATCAACCTAACACAAGAGAGTGACCATACGGGCATACGGCGGCCATGTTTTTGCCAATGTCACTTTTTTAGTTTCGTCACTGCCGTAAAAGTAAACAAATTTGGCTTGAAACAGACGTAACTATAAGTTGGTCTGTTGTAGGCCACATTTGGTTGACAAGCCTGTTTCAAGCCAAATTTGTTTACTTTTACGGCAGTTGACGAAACTAAAAAAGTGACATTGGCAAAAGCATGGCCGCCGTATGCCTGTTTGGCCACTCTCTTGTGTTAGGTTAATATAGGCTCGCTAACGCTCGTTACGCATGAGCGATCTCTGTCGGAGAAACAAATATTCATATACGGAAGTGAATCAAAACGGCCATAGCTGCACTAACAATATGGAACCAATAGCCCTGTTCATAAATAACATTCCACATATTTAAAATAACCGACTCAACCCGCCAGAAGGCATGGTTATCAGTTACGTACATGTTTGTTTTTTTACCTAAATACAATATTGGGTATTAAACTCAATGGTTACATGAACAAGTATGTATCTTGAACTTGTTTATTCATTTGTTATATACCTTTTCGCAGCCAGTGGCGTAGTTAGGAATTCAAAGGCCTTAGTGCAAGGCTGCTCGATGGGCTCCTTGCCCCCCCCCCCCCTCTTACCGTGGGCCCCCTTGTGATCTCTCAAAGCCCGGGTGCAAGTGCACCCCTTGCACCCCCTATTCCTACGCCCCTGGACTTACTTCATCCAGCCAACAACAACGGAATTTCAGTATAATAATTTCACTGACCCCTCAAAAAATTGAGCTCCAATGTTTTTTTGTTTTTTTTCTGTCTGTTTGTTCGCGCTCTACCGGGCAAACGGCATATGCGATCTTGATGAAAATTGGAGGGGACCTTCGAAATCTTTGAACTTAGACCTGCCACGATTTTGGGTACAATCGAAGAAATATTTCTCATGAATATCGTACTTTTACGATTTTTTTCGATTTTAAGTGCGATATTTTCGTAACATTTGGGCCGATTCTGACCAAACGGGTGGGGCTACAACGTTTATATTTTACATGGACATTAAAGTTATGGTGATGTATTGCTTTCTGAAAGAAAAAGTTGAAAAAGTTAGCCAGAATCCATAGAATAAAGGTTTTAATATGAGTTTTTTGAGGTTTATAAATAACAATTAACAAGTAACAATAGAAACATGACAACAATCACCTACAATGCATTAAAAAAGCACTTGCAAATAAAAGTGGTCCTACCCAAACTAAAAACTTACAAAAAAGCTCATCCATCAACGCGGCGAGACTTAAAGGGGTATTTAACCGCTAAACTCAAAAAGTATATTTCATTCAGGCTAACTAGTAATGAATTTAGCAATTAACAGAAAAATTATTGGGGCCACCATGACCACCCAAAAATTGTCAAATATGACATTTTTCGAGCTAGGTCCCATCGGCAAAAATCTCCCATAAGAAATAACACGGGGACGATCTTTATGCCCCGTGACCTTGGAGGATTTTGATCCAAAAAAATATTGGCCATTATTGACGTACTCGACAGCCTTTTCTGTAAATTCTCTATATTTTGTTTTGTAATTTGGGCAAGTAGTTCGGTCAAAATATGCTGATTACCAAGATGGGGTGTGATTTTGGAATGCATATTTTTGCGTGTTTGAGGGTATATTTGGGCACAGTTTCAAGACACGATGTTAAAAAGGGGTATTTTAGATTGGTACTATGCTCTAGTATCTATGTGGACCAAAAAAGAAGAAGGTTAATTAGCCGATTTAGGAAATTTTCCAAAGCACCAATTTTCGCTAATTTCTGGATCAAAAAAATTAAAAAATTCGTGTTAAATCACAGTTACAAGATATAATTTTTTAAACGGTCATTTAAGTGTAGTATTGTGCTATAGATCATGTGGTAAAAAATAATTTTTGGGGTTTTTAGCCCCTTTAAGCGTTTTCATAGTAAAATATATTATAGATTATCGTGTGCATGGATCTCTACTTGGAAGTATACCTACTTGACATTCATCTCCGTACAACATATAAGTAATAATTTTGACCGAGTTTGTAAAAATATGTACATACAATAAAAACAAGCACGGGTACGGGAGTACCCAAAAGAGAGAGCGACAGATCGTCGAAGATTAATTAATTAATTATCTGCTTCCAATGCAGAAGGTTCAGGGTTCGATTCCCGTTAAAGTCAGTAGTTTTTTAACTTCTGATTTGGACTTAAGACCATCAGTTCGTGTCTTAGGAATTTGTAAACGGTGACTTTGGAGCCGTCCTAGCAACGAAGCACATAGTAAATTCAGAGTTGATCTGAATCGGCCTTGTTGATTCTGGCGTTGATTCGCGGGTGTTCGCACTGTCCATACCACTGATTGCTATATTTCCTAAAAAAAAAAAAAAACGATCTTTGGCTGGTTATCGCTCACTCGTCGATTGCTTCGGGACCTACAGGGTTGGCTTGGTCGCTTTGATTTAAAGTCCTCTACTGAAAATCAGTTATATAACTGAGTGGATATAGACTCTAAATACAATTTATTTATTATTTTTTTTTTTTCATGAATTTTCAAGCTTTCGGAGGTGCTAGTCACCCCAGGGTCACCAAAAACATTCTGTTGAAGGGCAACGCCAATGAAAAAATGAATGTCAACGGAGGTCATGTTCGGTTTTTATCGTGAAACGTGACACACGCACAGACGGACGTACTGACAGAAAAGTGATATTAAGCTTCGCTCTCAAAAATAAAATAAAGTAATACGTTTTACACGACTCTCATTACTATTAGTATTTATAGTATGATGTCAATACAGAACTTGCATCAACCACGTACTTACTTACACATATATAATTCAGTATAGTTAGAACTTTGTAATCAACTGGACTGCTTGATATGCAATTGGGAGTTTTGTGAGTAAATAAGATAAAAAATGTCATAAAGAAGATAAGTTTGAAGCATTATGTAACGACAGCTGTCATCGTAGGCCTACAGTTACGACAGACACAATTGCACGATAAATGTTTATGGTTCTACTAAATAGGACATTTTTTCTTGTCTTGACTTGGCGTATAGATGTAATCAAAATTACGCAATTTTATTAGGGATATCCGGATATTATGTTCCTTAAGCTTCAACGCAATGCCATCAATATAATATCAATTCGATTTCATTACGTAACACATTGCTCTTCAAGCCGCAATTGAAACCTGGCAATATCGGAACTTCGAAACTATTTATAAAAAATCTTGTAAAACTCTGAAGCTTTCGACAAACACCTAAATCTAATAATATTTGCCAAAAACTTGTCAGTTGGTAAAAGCTATAATCTTACCAGGCGGTGTTCGAAGAGAAGGACACTCAGAAATATCACATGATTATTTTTAGTATAGTTCAGTATGTGTGGTTTTTAAAGTTATAAATACTGAAGTCATAAAACATTGCAAAGCCAAAGTTGATTCCCAAACACTTCCATTTATTTTGTCGCAATCCCTTCACAGTAGTACAAACCCAGGTCATTATATAACTTTTAGTTGGAACCATGTTACAATTTCTTCTTCAATTTAAAGCAATGGGGATGTGTTGGTGTAAAATGATTTGAAAAGGTGATTTTGTTAGGAAACAGAAAGACAATTATTATTATACATATACCTGTAGAACGCGTGTAGATCAATAGTTAGTTGAACACTTTCTGCAGCTGTGCATGGAGAAGTTTTCTTTTCATCTGTAAAAGAAAGTCAGAAATAAATCTAATTGTCTCACTGTAATCCATCATTATACTGAAAAAAGCAAGTTCTGGACAGTTTTCAGTCTTTCATTTGGACTGTATAGATTGTACACCAACTTGTTGGCCTATGGGGGTGGTACTTATAGGTATCACAAGCCATAACTTTGATTGAAATTATATTTCTTGAGACGAACATAAGTTAGGTATGGGCAATGATTTCGATACGATATCGATATATGGACTATATATTATAATGAAATAACGAAAAAAAAAAATAACAAGTAAAACCCGTGAAAAAATAAAACAATGATACGAATTTGTGGTAGGCCCTAGTGTAATGTTTGTGAGGGGTATTTATGCTGTAAATCAAACACCTCACACCACAAATCGATATATTTTTTTCAAATGTTGGTTCGCTTGAGTTATGATGGGGATGGTGGAGGTGCCGGGCCCAGGGTCGCGACTCAACTCCCCAACTCATGTAAGCAGTTTTAACCATTATATTTGAACTGTACGAGAGAGAGAGCGAGAGAGAGAGAGAGAGAGAGAGAGAGATTTGATATGATATTTATTAGCTTAAGGTGGGACAGGACCTCGGTATAGTGGCCTATGTTGGTGGAAGGAGAAGCTTGAGAGAGGCCCTGGAGGTGGGACTTCACAAGTGTCGCTCAAAATATTCGAAAATGAGCCGTCCAATACACGGTCGCAGTTGCCTCGTGTGGCTGTGACTACACAATGTACTGCAGAAGCTCCGAAAGCACGCGTCTCAGTCAGTTTAGCGCCAGATCGTTCACACACGCAGCTACTCGGCTCGGGCTCACTCATCGAACGAGTTAAAACAAGATGATGTTAGCGGTTCTATAGGAGGGTAGGGTGGCTGAGTTAATCTAATCAAACCATATTTTGTTCAGACTCATATATTATATTAAAGGTAAAAACTAATCATGTACATTATCAGGAAATACCAAAATGGCAATTGTATGCTCTGAAAGAAGAAAGATTCATAAAACTTCCGGACTAAAAACTAAGTGGATTCAAACCCACGTCCGTAATAGGTACCCGGTACCAGTACCGCCGTACCGGCATGTAATGTAAAAAAAACGTTGCTGAAAGACCTCATGAGATACCTGGTAACTGCATTTGAACAAAGGGTTGTATGTTTAAATTGCTTTGTAAGTATTCATTTTATCATTCAATTGTGGACGTTTATTGAGTTAGTTACGGAAGTACCATTTTATGTATTATGTATCCATTTAATTTGGGCGATCGTGCAAATCCACCTCCTGAGAGACCAGACCAGTGCCTTGCGGGCCCCTCCCCCCCCAAAAAAAAATCCCAGCTTAAATATCATATTCTGTAAATCATCTATTCATTTTTTTTCGTGCAGCACATAAAAACCACTTCAAGAATACGCATTTTTTAAAAATTGCTCGTGGCCTTATGTCCCGTAATTAATTTTAAGGATAATTCTTTGCAATAGGTGTGGCTATCGATGGATAAGTTTTTTATTGACATTCTTGCACAAGTTGGTAATGATATTACTAACAGTTCAGATGCAATCATCAACACATGAGTGCACGTTGCGCCGCACGTCGCGCTAACTTCAGCGACTCGGCAACTCCTCGAATTAATTCACATTCCTCACAGATTACGTTACAGGTTTTTTATTTTATACATCTCTCTTGAGAGTTTTATCAAACCATGTAACTGATAAACATAGGTGAAATCCTATTTATAGTATATTATAATCATGTATTCTATGAACTCGAATAGGCCTACATAAGCCCAAACCCTAATAACTTCCACATAATATAGATAGATTTATATGCACATTTAACAATTATCATAAAATTCTCCCCGCTTGGGATTCCCCACGATTCGTGACTGGTAAAAAGAAAAGAATCGAACAAACATACAAACACAGAAAAAAAACAGTCAATCTTTCGCTCAGTCAAATTGAGTCTTCGCTTCACACGTTTCGCACTTCCATTGAGCAGGTCATGGAGTGGGTGTCACCCCTGCTCCAAACCGCGCAATCATTCGCGATGTCTTTGATGTAGTTCCGTTCTCTCTCGATCTCTACTCTCGCGCCTTCACTGACTCTACGCTAACCGCTGAGTCATTCTCGAACGACGGAACGAGGAAATAAAACAGATGGTCCGACAGTTGACACAGACAGTAGATATGGACACAAAGAAAAAGGATACGTCAATTGCGAGAATGTTTAGGCTACTATAATAGCAACACTCGACACAACAATGAATCAAATTAATCGAAACTAAGGATAAGCCACACCACAGGTTGTTCAGGTCGCAAACAAACTAAAACAATACAAAGTTATAGATAATAATATGAACATTGGTTGGGGTCAATTAGGCAGAAAACTTGTAATGACCGATTGACAATTGTTTGTTCACATACAATTATTAAAATCCATCCTAGTGGGGTATCGAACCCTGGGACTCCCGATTGCCGGTCGAATGCTTTTCCCCTAAGCTACCGGGACGGTTTACTTCATCACATCTGGATTGTTGGTGCATTGTTGAGCGAGCGTAGCGAGGGTCTCCACTTGACTCTTATGGCTCGAATGTCTGTTTTTTTTTGTTTTTTTTTCTGTTACTGCTTCGGTACAGGTCGCACCGTTTCTCTGATCGACCTGAAATTTTGCACACATGTACATACCACCTATGCGGGTTGCTGTATAGTTTTTGAACAAAATCCGATAGTTGGTTATAAAAAATAAAAAATAAAATAAAATAATAAAAAAATAAAAATGTTCCGATCGTTATGAAATTTTGCAGGGTTGATAAGTACAACAATCTTTCTTATTTTACAAATTTTCAGCTAAATCGGTCAAGACCTTAAAAACTTATTGGTATTTAACATTATGGGAATGTCATACTCGGGTCGTGTTTTTATTTTATTTTATGTTTTATTTATTTATTTAACGTCTATCCTATTCAGTTATAAAACTGATTTACAAAGAAGGAAAACTAAATAAATCTAACTAGGAAGCTTCGCAAACGCTTTTTCAAGCGCGTTGTTGGATGAGCGTAATATTTTTTAAACAAAAACACCCGTGAAATTGCGATTTTCAAGAGAAATTATTTTTCGATTGCGCTCAAATTTCAAACAAATATATTAATTTGTAAATTAAGGTTCTGTAAAAACATCGTTACAATCGGATAAGCATGTAGGTGTTATAAGTCGAAGAAATGTAAAATAAAAAAATAATAAAACGTTAAATTGCGATTTTCATGAAAAATTATTTTTCGATTGCGCTCAAATTTCACAAGAAACTATAAATTCATAACATTAAGGTTCTGTGAAAAAATCAGTACAATCGAATAAAGCATGTAGGTGTTATAAGTCAAAGAATGTTTTAAAAAATCGAAAAAATCGTAAAATTGTGATTTTATAAAAGAAAAAATTTTTTGATGCCCCAAATTTCACCCCAATATATTAATTCATTAAAAAAGGTTGTGAAAAATCAATTACAAATGTATAAACAGTAGGTGTTATAAGCATGGGCGCCGGGAGGGGGGGGGGGGAAGGGGGGCGCTTGCCCCCCCCTAGTTTTGGGGAAAAAAAAAATTTAAATGGCGATTGATTTATTAATTAAATTAATGATTCGTGAAACCAAAATTAAATTAAAAATTTAATATTAAAAATAAAAATTCACGTAAGTCGTGCACATCCTAATGAAGGTGCCCCAAGCGTCAATATGTCTAGTTTTGGAAATCAAAACGTGTCTGAGGAGAGAAAAGGGGGAAAGTTTTGTAGGGACTGTGAAGATCAAACATAGAGGATGTGCACTTAAATCAGATACGGGTCCAAGATCAGACCAAGGCCGGCCACGGAAAATAAATAGGGATATTTTTAGAACAGCAAGACAAGTTTCAAACCAAAATGCAACCTAAAGTTGGAAAGGGGAAAAAATTAAAAAACAAGAAAAAAGGAGGGGATAGGTGATACAAGAAAAGGAAAAAAGGGCGCAATAAAAAATAGTAAAACGCGTGGTTGATGCTTTTGGCATTTGGGGGGACAAAAAAAATGTGTTGAAAGGGAATAAAACAAAAAAAAATAATGGTTTGCGAAAAAAATTGAAGAACAGGAGGAAAGGTCAAGGGGGTTTGAGAAGATGATCTTGGGGGAAAAAAAAGATGCAAAAAATCAGTAGCAATATGCCCAAACTAGGTCCGCAAGAGGTAGATTTTAACCCAAACAAAATTAAAGTTAATCTCCCAAGTCACAAAAAAAAAACAGAGAAGGAAAACAAAACAGAAAAAACACGACAAAAAAGGGATGCTAAGATCTGGGAAAGGTAAAAAGGGGAAAGCCTGTTTTCCCAAAATGGACACAGAAACAGAAGAAAGGTTGCGGAAAGCTGGGAAGTCTAAAATGTGTGTGTAAAGCCCAAACCCAAAATAGGCCTACAAAATGTAATTTGGTTGCTATAAAAAAAGAGAACAGCAGTCGTAATGCATGAGGGGGGGTAGGCAGCCTTGCCTATTAGGAACTGTTAAAAAAAAGGAAATTTGGGGCCTTTTAAATAGGAGATTTCCCGGTGTAAACGGAGACCTTTGGGGCATTGGTGGGATTTAAGAGCTAGGACATTCCCAGGTACAGGATAGAAGACAAACGAAAAAGTCAGAGCTATAAAACCGATGGTGAGCTGGAAGGAGGGACTGTATGTTTTGGGGAATAGAGGGGACGTGGGCCGGGGAGGCGAGGCTTTAACTAAAACTTTTGAAAGTTTGATCGTCAAAAAAGTAAGAAGAAAATTCACCAGGGCAGAGGAAGCATATGGGGGTTTGTTTAAATAGAAGAGGTTTTTGTGTCAATAAAGACATAAAGGAGTTATGTGATAAGGAATATTTTAAAAATACATAGATATGGCGGGGGTGGAACAAATTAAAGAAAAAGGGAACAGGGCAGAAAAATTTGGGAAAACCGAGTGAGAAATTTCATCGCAATTTTGGTGCGGACATGAAGAAATAAGAAATGAACATCAAACAGTTCGCAACGGGTTTTTCAACTTTGGGTGGGAGAAAAAAAAAGTTGTCTGGGGACAAAGGGGGGACGTAGAAATTTTGGGAAAATAGGAATTTCAAAATAAGAGAGGGAAAGTGATAAATTGGGGCACGAAAAATATAGGTCACTTAAGGGAAAAAAATAGAAAAAAATTATCGAGTCATGAAAGAAAGAAATTGAGCTCTGGGCCTTAGTAGCAAGGGAAAAGGGTTGTGGAAAAAAGAATCTAAGAGCGGTAAAATTGTTGGGGGAAAAACAGAGGTAGGGGTTGCATTCGGTAAGCCCAGAATTAAAAGACAATACTTTAATATTAAAAACCACGGGAAAAGAATTAAAAGTCTATTTTCGGGTAGTGACGTTGACAATTAAAGTCATACAAGTGTATGCACCTCAGACAGAAGATAAAAAAGTTGCTGAGAAAGATGAGTTTGTTGCACAATGGAAGCAAATTATTTCAAACCAAAAAAATAATTGTAATGGGTGATTTTATGCCAAATAGGGAAAATACAACTGATTTGAAGAAGTTATGGGGAAACACGGGCTGGGGTTTAGGAACAGAGATGGAGAGAAAATTATTGGAAATGTGTGGTCGGAATGCTTACAAATAAAAAACCCCGGTTCCAAAAAAAAGAAAAGTCAACAAAATAACTCGATATGGATAGGGTGATGGCATATCAGAGTCAAAAATTGATTTATCTGTAGAAGGGAAGTAAGGAAATGCCCTTTAAGATGGCGGGGGGTGCACGTATCATTGGACGGCGATCATAAAATTATTGATAGGAAATTTAGATTCTTTGGGCCAAAAGCCCCCCCCCCCCCCAAGTTGTCAAGAAAAGACACAATCGGCCCCTTTAAAGTTTGGAAACTTCAATGTCCAGAATTAAGAAAGGAGTTTATGACAAAAATAAGTAATCAGATGCCGAAAGTATTGAAAGATGTAGAAAAGAAATGGGAAAGTTTAAGAAAGGGGTTTGGTCAAATGCAGAGGAGTTGTGTGGGAAGAGCCATAAAAGGAAGGAGAAAAAAACTCGATGGTGGAATGACAGGGTCAGACTGCGTAAGGGAGAAGAACTGCATGGAAGAAGAAAGAAGATGACAAGTCTGAAGAACAGAATATGAGAGTAGGTGCAAGGCAGCTGTGAAACAAATTGATAGAGAAAAGATAGAACAATGAAAAAATTTTCTAGAAGCTAGAAAAATGTTTCAGGGGAACAAAAAAATGATTTTGGATGGTAAAATCAAAAAAACAGCAAAACAGAGGGGTCAAAAGCTTATGGTAATAATAATGGAGAATTTTATTAATCCACAGGGAAATACAAGAAGTGGAGAGAGTATTTTTCCCAAGACCCATTGAATGTAACACAAATCAAATCGGAAGAAATAAAATAGAAAAGAGTGAAGAAGAGAGGAGAAGAGGAAAAAGGAACAAGAGGTGGGGCGGGGCTAGGGAATGAAGTGGTAGAGCCCCAGGAGTGGATGGAATACGTGGAAAAATTAAATCACCGCGCTGAGGAAAGTTATGGTTTTTCCCAGTAATTAGGCAGCCTCAAAAGAAAGTACCAGAAATTGGAAGAAAGGAATTATTGTTTCCCTTGTTTTTAAAAAGGTGATAGGGGAAGTGTAAAACTATAGAGGAGTAACCCTTTTTGTGTCGTGTGCCTAAAGTTTTTGGGTAAAAAAACATAGATTGAAGGAGGTTGTCGAAAACCCAAGTCTAAAGAGGAACAATATGGGTTTAGAATGGGGGTCCCACTATCATCCAAAATTTTCTATCCGCCAATCATGGAAAAGAGATGGAAAAAAGGAAAAAAGGAAAGCATATTTCTTTTTGATCTTGAAAAGGATACGATCGCCCGCCTCGAGGAAAAAATAGGGGGAAGTCTGGAGCAAAAAGGAGTTGGAGAGGTTTGATAGAGAGGATAAAAAATACATACGTAGGGAGTGCAAGTTGGTTCAGACAAAAAGAGGGTAGATCAGATTGGTTTGAAATAAATGAGGACTGAGGCAAGGGAGTGTTTATAGACCTATTTACTGTCGAAAGGATCAAATACTACGAAGAGGGAACCGAATATGACGGAAGAGACCTAGAACCTTAGTTTTTTCCCAGATGTCTTTAAATTTGGGGGGAGAGTGTTGAAGAGGTGCAAGAAAAGGGGTAGATGGAATGTAGTTGCAACAGAGTTTTTTTTTTTTGGGGTTGTTTTGTCAGAATTAAAAGTGAAAGTTTAGTTTTTGAAAAAGGAAAAAAAAGGGATGCCAAGAATCAGAAAAAATTAAGACTTTTTGGGAAAATTTTTTAGAAGAAAAGGAAGAATTTAAGTACCCAGGAAAACTTGACAAAAAGATGCTAAGTAAAAGAGAAGAACGCTGGGGACAAAAAAACCGAAGGATTTTTTAAATGGTGCGAAAACTGCTTTTAAAAAGAGCTGTTCCACAGGAAGCAAGTTTTTTTCTTAAAAGCATACTTCATACCTATACTTCTTACGGGGGGGCAGAAATTGGACGTTGGATAAAGGAAGAGAGTCAGTTTGGAAAAAAAGAGATGAAGTTTTTTAGAAGTATAAAGGGATTTAAAAAATGGCAGGATTAGAAGCGACGTTATAAAAAGGAATTAGGTCGGAGAAGTTTAGGCTAAATAGGAAGGGAACGTTTAAGATGGTTTGGTATATGAAAGGATGGTATGGAAGGGTCCCAAGACGAGACTTCGAAACAGGAGAGGGAAAGGGAAAGAAAAGTAGGGGGAAAAAAAACCGAGAAAAGATGGGAAAATTTACGAAGGAGAGTTTAAAAGAAGGGGAACGTGGACCAGGCGGAAATTTAAGCTGTGGGAGGGCAGGGGAAAGGAGTGGAGAAAATTGGTGGAAAAGCAGAGATGCAGGAGAAGATGACGATGATGATGATGTTGATGATGATGATGATGATGAAGAAACGCTGAGCCTGGCAATCTCGGCAAAAATTGTTTCGTGCCCTAGATATCGGTGTGAAGAACACCACTCAACCCGACATTGTTGGAAATGAGTTTTGATTATTATAATAATATTAATCTATTTAATGATCTGATCGGGAGCGGAGTGTTGCTAGTTTTTTTGTTTTTTTACTATTTCATCAAAGTTAGCGGTGCCGGTGCTGCCTTTGGCTACTTAGTAATGCATTGAAATTTTGCATTTTCCTTTTTGGGTCTAGTCAATCACGCCCGTTTTCCATTATTTTATGTTATGTATTATGTGTATGATTTATTGAAATAAATAATAATAATGTAACAAGATATCGTTTCTATGATTTGTAGGTTAGTATATTATTAGTCGATGTAGACCTCGAAGAACGTGTTTATGTTTTATATTTTTATTCCACATTGCATTGCAACTGGAGAGATTTGGTTGCATGTAGTTAGCTGATTTTTAGTGGCCACCATCCGCCTGAAGAGTCCCAGAAGGACGAAACGCGTCGTGGATTAAGGTAACAACTTTAAATTAGCTACAGTTGTCATCAGCAGGTGAAAAGTTTTGTCGCCCCCAGCCCTTCAGGCTGGGCTTTATGTTCTCTATGCTTTCCCAACCTGTCAACCCTTCTCCAATCTAAACTAAACTAGCCATTTGGCCTTTTCCAAACTAATTGAACAAGTTGCAGTTTATGTAAGAAAAGAAAATGTGATAAAAAGTCACATTCATTATAATTTTATGCAATTAAAATATAGCCTTTATTTTTAAAACGTGTGTATCATTTTCAACTCATAACCCATTTTAGTAACCGTATAAAAGTTGAGACACAATGTTTTTTTGTTTACTTTCTAGTATCTACTGCACAAAAATTACATAATTTCGGTATCGTATTCAGCCCACTACTTTTTTCTAAAACCCACCAAATGCATTCTAAAAACCTGATTTCAAAAATTTCGCCTGCGGCGCTATGTTGGGGGGCTCCGCCCCCAAGCCCCCCGTGCTTGCCCAACGAAACTACAAATTGTGATTGTTGCCCCCCCCTGCTAAAATTCCTGCTGGCGCCCATGGTTATAAGTCGAAGGAATTTTTTTAAAATAAAAAAAATCGTAAAATTGCGATTTTCATGAGAAATAATTTTTCGATTGCGCTCAAAAACGTGGCAGTTCTTTGTTCAGAGATTTCGAAGGTCTCTAGAAAATTTCATCGCAATTGGAGTATCGGTTGAGCCGGAATCGTGTTAACAGACACACAAAAATACAAACAGAAAAAAAACATTCCAGATTTTTTTCTCCAGTGTAGTGAAATGGAATCTTCGCTTCGCTTGCTACGCTTATCCAATTACATAGATGCAGACACAACAATGAACAACAGTTTAGTAAATATTTGAAATAGTAACATTACATCAAAAATGCATTTAAAACATAACAATTTTGATAACAAATAAAAAGGAAATGAAATGCAATTATCAATTAATTAATGAATCAAATATAAAAAGGTGTAGGAAAAAAAAAAGAAAAAGGGAAAGAAAAAAGAAAGAAAAAAGAAAAAAAACATTAAAAAAGAAAAACGAAAAGAAAAAAATGATTTATTAGACGATCCCACTCAAACGAATATGAGGTTTGACAAAAATCAGGAACAGCAAATCAGGGAGTAATTGCACGTACCGGTGCTCGCTCAACAACGCGACGGGACTTTAGCGTTTTCCTAGTAGATCTGAATAGAAAGGAATAGTACTGCAACGATTCTGCTGCCTTCGAACTGACCATCTAAACACGATTTAGATTGAGCAAGGGTTTATTTCTAAATTGGAAACACTCCCGTAGGTGTAATAGATTTTACAGAAATCAATCCAGAAATCTATTCAGATCTATACAATGTACCAACAACCTGGATGTTATGAAGTTAACCGTCTCGGTAGCTTAGGAGTAAAGCACTCGACCGGCAATCGGGAGACCGGGTTACTGTACCGATTACTTATATGATGCTCCATTTTATGTGTTTTGAAAACCAAGTGTTGGGAGGGTGTTGCTTTATTTTAATTGATTCTACGTAATTATAATCTACACTTCTACACTATAAATACATAAATTCACTTTGCCCCGTGACCGCATCGTCGCATATTGCTCGGCATAATAAATTTGCACGCACTATTACAGTGGGGAGGATTGGAGAATACGTAGAAATGCAAGCAAAGATTTGTCATTTACACACGTCGGGAGTGATTAAAAACGCGCGATGCACGGCCTTGAGAATGACTCATCAGCAAGATTTGGGCTCGAGTCGAGGGGATGGGAGGGGGGAACTTTTAGATTTAATGCGTTTATTTGTGATTTCTTTAAATACGCAGCGATCATTGCTTTTCTAAATCTAGAACGACTCAAATAATGCGGGCAGTGGATAAGCCAATGTGAATACTGCTTGTACAGTGTACGGATTCTAATTTATAGCCTGGATGTAGTCCTTTATTATAGATTTGATTATTTCTGGGTGTATGCACACAGTCCCACACTGTTTTCACTGTTTGTCTATGTCTATTGATTATATCAACGCTATCACACACCAATAATAAAATAGAAGTACCTAGTAGACCGAATTAATAACGCCATATCCAAATCTCAGTTGGTTGGAGCATCAGCTTAGACAGCGGAAGACTGGGGTTCTATCCTCAGTTAATACAATTTCTATATTATGTTATCGTTATCAAAGGCTAAAACTCATGAATTTTAAATCGATTAAAAATACCTCGTTACAAATAAACATTACATATTGTTCCACAACGGAACAATATTTACATTTTTAGATTGCCTTGCGCTCTGCGCATAACAAAACGAGTTCTTTGTGACGTGGCTCATCCAACAGACTTATAAAGAAACGTGCATATAGAGCCAAATGATCTGGGTTCGAGCCAAAACGAGGCATTTTCAATTCGAATCTTTGAATAGTTATTATTTGTTTAGTATACCATATTCACAAAGATTGCATTACATTTTTTGAAAGTAACTATATTTTCACATCATGTGTGCGGCGTGATCTAATTATGAACAGATGGCCATTGTAAATCATAATACCATATTTTAGCATTGCTTTTCATCGAAGATATATATGACCTATTATGATTTTGCTATGTACGTGTTCTCATTGGGCTCATCTTAACAAAATTAATATAAACCTGTTGATTGAAGCAAAACCTTGCACACATAACTCCATATGTCTTACAACCGTGTTACCGCCTATGCATTGTGTGGTGTTCTGCATTAGTTAAACAGTTTCACTCATGGCCAATCAAATCGTTTTTTCGAGCATAAATAACCCCCTGTCACTCAAAAAGTGGTATTGCCAGAGTGCGCCACTTGCTGGGGCTGAAAAGGCCTAAAAAAAAACATGCATTCGAATATCAGTAGTTTAGCGATAACTACATTCAAGATTTTGATTAAAAAAAAATTATTTTGCAGATAAATGTTGAAATAGGGACTTATGTTTTGTACTTTTTCCAGTAAAATTTTTGTAATTATTTTATAAAGCTCTAAAGTGAAGGTAAATTTTCAAAATATTGTCCAAGTTCGCAATATTTTATAAGACCCTATTATATATTAGGGTGGGCCAAAAAACAACATTTTTTTATTTTTAAGTCATAATACCGCGGAAAAGTTGCGAATTGTGGAGACTAAAACATTTTTTTTTTTTTTTTGAAAATCGGTTCATATCTTCCGGTGGCATGTGCTCTAAAGTTTTCCAAAATTGGAAATTTTGTTTTTTTTTTTTTTTTTTTTTAGTTGTAATACCGCGAAATTTGGGCGAATTGGGAAGACTAAAAAGGGAAAAAAAATAAAAAACAGGTTTTTACTTCCGGCGCATGTGTAAAGTTTTCCAAAATTTTGAAAATTACTTTTTTTACGTTATGTGGGGGAGATAGGGAATAAAACATGCTTCCGTGGCAGCTTGGGTGAAAGAGCTATGTTATGTGGTATCAATCGATTGTATTGATCCATAGATAAACAATTCGAGGGTGAGAGTCTTGATTTTTTGGCTGAGCCCGGCCTATCTAAAACCAAGATGGCCGCCGTTTTTGGGGGAATTTTAAACAATGATCTTCGAAAATATTTGACCGATTTCAATTCAAAGGTTTCATTCGAAAGGTAAATGATAGAAATTTAAATAAATGTTTAAAAATTTGAACGAAAATCCAATTTTTGGGGTTTAAATGTTACAAAAAACTTTAACTGTTTACTTTAAACATTTTTTCTCTTATGGAACGTATTTACTAGGTAAAAAGGTTTTACATTTCTCAAGTTGAATTTTTGGTGAAATTATTATTTGTGTTTTTAATGAATCCATGCATTTAATTTCTGACAATATAGTCTATTTATTTAATTTAAAGCGATGGCAGTGTAAGAATATATGTTTTATTACTGTGTGATCTTATGTTTCATTACTTTTTGTCGAGACACAATTGGTGAAACTTAGATATTTGGTTTTAATCGATTGTTATAAAACCGAACTTAAACAATTTTGATTAAGTTAATTTCGTTTTTTTTACTGGACCTTCCTGGGCAAAAAAAGATGGCCGCCGTCATTGAACATTTAACTAAAATATCTTTAAAAAGTTTTTCGCCGATTTCATTGAAAAGGAAACGTTGAAAAGGAAATTTTAAAAGAGCAAACAAACGATAGACCAACAATTTCCGAAATTTTTTTTTGAGGTTATGTTTGGTTTAAAATTTTTAGAATTTTAACGATTTTTTCAGAGCACAATAGGTGAAAACAATATGTATGGGGTACAATCGTTTTCGTATGAAACGTGATTTAACAATTTTGATGGGAAAAATTTCGATTTTTACTGAGCCCTCCATGGCAAAAACAAGATGGCCGCCGCCAATGAACCTTTGACTCGCAAATCATTTTAAAGTATATACCCGATTTTTAATTCACGTTTTCCGTTGAAAAGGTATTTAAGGGACGATAAACTATATATTTACCTTTTTGTTAAAACTTTAATATTTACTGAGGTTATGTTACAAAAACTTAAATTATTTACCCACCGTATCGTTAGGATCTTATGGCGCATATATCTACATGACCAAAACGGTTTTGAATATTTTTGGGCTTGTTTATACTAGCATATTTTCTTTATGTTTTCAATGAGTCCAAAAATTTTATGTTCGACAAATACATCCCGAGATAATGTATTTGAAGCGACGCATGTGTAAATGAATAATATATGATCGAGTATTTTGATCTTGATGTTTGAAACACATTTCGTCGAGACACAATAATTGATAAGAATTATGTATCTGGTATCAATCGATTCGTTATGAAAACGTTCTTAAACAATTTTGTTTAGGTACCGTCGAAAAAAAAACCAGATGGCCGCCGAAAAAAACTTGAAGTAATATTTTTCTAAGTAATTGACAGACCAATTTCAAAGGTACCTTGGGAAAGGTAATTTAAATTTATTAAAAAATTAAAATTGAATTTCACGAAACCTTTATATTTACTGGGGTTTTATCTTGTTGTAGGAAACTATGACGTGTTATGTTGGTACCATGGACATAAATTAAAAAACGTTCCTCCCCCGGGAAAATTAAAACCCGGGACCAGCTGGAAACAGTATGACATTTACAGCCTAGATCCCGGGTGTTTCTAATTCTAATTATTCACATCATCATCCATCTTAGCCCAGATCCAATCAGTAGCGTACACATAATACACAGAATAGTACACAGAATTGCTGATGCAAATCATGCTGAAGAAAAATTTCGTCTACTAGGAGATGTGCTCAAGCAGAATGGTTTTCCAAATAGAATCATCAAAAGGCCCTCAGACGACAAAAATAACTCGGATAAGATGTAGGTACAGTAAAAGAAGAACTACTTGCAACTGCATATTTGCCTAATGTTATAAGAGAAACGGACCGAATAGGAAAAATTCTTGCTAAACAAAACATAAAAACACCGACAGAAAGATAGGAGAGTTGTTAAGAACTAAGGACCACATCTGCCTAGAAGGTGGTGGCGTGTATGAATTCCACGTGGGGAATTGTGACAGGTGCTAAGAGTGTCAAACATGAAGGAACATGTTCAACGTCAACAGGAACACAGGCTAGCTTGTGTTAGTTTTGTTTGTCGTCTGAGGGCCTTTTGAATGATTCTATTCGGAAAACCATTCTGCTGGAGCACATCTCCTAGTATACGAAATTCTTCTTCAGCATGATTTGCATCAGCTATTCTGTGTACTATTCCGTGTATTATGTGTATGATACTGATCGGATATGGGCTGGGAAGGATGATGATGTGAATAATTAGAATTAGAAACACCGGGATCTAGGCTGTCAATGTCATACTGTTTCCAGCTGGTCCCGGGTTCAATTTTCCGGTGGAGGAACGTTTTTTTTAAATTTTTGTCTATGGTTACCAAACATAACAGCCCTCATAGTTTCCTACAACAAGATAACCCAGTAAATATTTAGGTTTCGTGTGAAAATTGCAAGTTTTAATTTTTTATTTCTTTAGTTTTCCTTTCCAACGGTACCTTTGAAATTGGTCTGTCAATAACCTTATAAAAATATATAACTTACAAAGTTTTTGTTCGGCGGCCATCTTGTTTTTCGACGGGTACCCCCATCAAAATTGTTAAAGAACGTTTCATAAAAAAAATCGATTGAAAACCAGATACATAATTCTTTAATCAATTATTGTGCCTCGACGAAATGTGTTTCAAACATTAAGATCAAAATACTCGATGCATATTTTTATTCATTTACACATGCCGTCGCTTCAAATACATTATCTCGGGATGTATTTGTCGGAACATAAAAATGTAAGGACTCATTGAATACATAAAAGATATGCCTTTCGGATTTAAAAAAGCCAAACATATTCAAAAGCCGTTTTGGTCATGTAGAATATATATGCGGGCCCTAAGATCCAAACGATGACGAGTGGGGGTAAATAATTTAAGTTTTGTAAAAATAACCTCAGTAAATATTAAAGTTTCAACAAAAAAGGTAAATATAAAAGTTTATTCGTCATTAAATTACCTTTTCAACGGTATACGTGAATTAAAAATCGGGTATATACTTTAAATGATATGCGAGTCAAAAGGTTCTTGGCGGCGGCCATCTTTTTTTTTTGCCCCTGGGAAGGGTCAGTAAAAAAATCGAAATTTTTCCCATCAAAAATTGTTAAATCACGGTTCATAACGATCGATTGATACCCCATAAACCCCTAGTTGTTTCACCTATTGTGCTCTGAAAAAATCGTTTTTAAAATTACTAAAAATTCAAACCAAACATAACCTCAAAAAAAAAACTTTCTGGAAAATTGTTGGTCTATCGTTTGTAGCTCTTTTTATTACCTTTTCAACCGGTTTCCTTACAATTGAAATCGGCGAAATACTTTCAAAGATATTTAGTTAAAGTTCAATGACGGCGGCCATCTTGTTTTTGCCCAGGGAAGGTCTCAGTAAAAAAATCGAAATGAACTTAATCAAAATTGTTTAAGTTCGGTTCATAACGAATCGATTGATACCAAATATCTAATTGTTTCACCAATTGTGTCTCGACAAAATGTAATGAAACATAAAAATTACACAGTAGTAGCATATATTCATCTACACATGCCTCGCTTTAATTAAATAAACTCAGGCTTTATTTAAATTTTCAGAAAATTAAATGCATGGATTCATTAAAAACACAAATAAATAATCCACCAAAAATGCAACTTGAGAAAATGTAAAAAACCTTTTACCTAGTAAATATCGTTCCATAACGAGGGAAAAATGTAAAAGTAAACAGTTTTAAAATTTTGTAACATAACCTCAAACATATTGGATTTTCGTGCAAATTTGTAAAATTTTTTTTAAATTTCTATCATTTACCTTTCGAATGGACCTTTGAAAAATTTAAATCGGTCAAATATTTACGAAGATACATTAGTTTAAAATTCGAAAGCGGCGGCCATCTTGTTTTAGATATGGCCGGTCTCAGCCAAAAAAAACAAGGGCTCTCACCATCGAAATTGTTTATCTATGGATCAATACGAATCGCTTGATACCCACATACATAGCTCTTTCCCCCGTTTCGGCCACGGAATTACCTATGCTCCCCTACTAATAGTTTTTAATATTTTTAAACATAGAATAAAATTTAAAATATGAAGGGAAATTTGATCTTTTACATTCGGGAAGAGGCTTATTAAAAATGTAAAAATTATCGTAAAAATGTGAAATTTTCAAAATTTTTTTATTTAAAATTTAAACTTTAGAGCACATGCGCGACCGGAAGATATGAACCGATTTTTTAAATTTATTTTTTATTTTTTTAGTCTCCACAATTCGCAACTTTTCCGCGGTATTACGACTTTAAAAAAAAAAAATGTTGTTTTTCGGCCCACCCTATTATATATACAATTTCGAAAATCGACAAAACATAAGTCCTAGTAAATTTTATCATGAATAGAGTAAAAAAAAATTATGTTAATATGACAATTGTGGGCCGAGTTCTAACTGATATGATGGAACACTGCATCGCACCGATATTGTAGCTACTCCTGTGCAACCTTAATATAACAGTGCAAGCAAATACGTGATACACTGATAACTGATAATTTTTGCCAATCCAAAGTTAACCTAATGATCCCTAGCAAATTATAGATCCCACCAGACCACTGTGGCCCGAGCCATTACGCGCGCCGCACCTCGGGGCCAGGTTAATTCTCTGTTTCAGGTAGCCTATGCCTCGGTTCTTGCCGGCAGCCCTGAAGGAAATCTTCCAAATAGTATTGTGCCGTATATAGGCCGCCCCCTCTAACAGTTTTTGGTCAAATTTTTACAAAAAAAAACCAAGGGCATAAGCATACATATTACATATTGGGTTTTATATAAGTTGATAAGGTCTTTGAGTCTTAAAATAATGAAAAAAGAAATATGCTTATATTCCATTGTCTTAGTCTCAAAAGCCCCTTTTCCAGCATATTTAAACATATGCTAATCCTAATGCATAAGTTTTTTTATATTTCAACAAGAAAAGTTAGGGGGTCAGCTTATATTCTACACAATAGGGTTTGGGTAATACAATTAATTGGCCGAGTAATTTCGCAGCATGGGATATATTTATTATTTTAACTTTTCTACTTTCTACCAACTATTTGGGCTATCCTGGGAAAACAAGGGGAAATTTAAACTTAAAAACTTCCCAAAAATTTATAAGCCAAGACAAGCACTAGGTACGCTTATATTTGTAAGCTTTTTAGTTTTAATTAGCCTACTTGTTTTCTAACGTTATAATAATAATAATGAAACACCCGGTTCCAACAGAAGTCAGGTCGGGGGGTGACATATCAGTGATATCACCAGTTCCTCGGGCTGTGGACTTCAAGTGCTTGCTAGCCAGGCTAACACCTCATCTTCTTCAATGTCTTTTAACGTTTCGCCGACCAGAAATGGAGAGAACTGGTAGGCGGTAACCTTGAAACAATAAAATATATTAGACGCGGCGAAATGACCCGACTGATTATAATTTTATTTATTATATTCTGGGCCGCAAAAGTCTTAAATTTTCAGTTGAATCTTGATTTAAAAAAGTTAAACTTCTATACCTAGATCCAAATTGTATTCTCAATGTTATAATATCATAATTGCTGATGCCCTGTCATCAAGTTTGGGAGTGGGTGAAGTAGTTCTAGAGTAGCTATGCCTGTCATATGAGGTGATTTAATACAAAAGCATCATACAACAAACAACATACAATTCATACAATAAATTTGTTAAAGGGTTTTCGTGAAAAACAAAATAAGGTCTTGTTCATATTCTTGAATACAATTTTGGTCACCATTTTTACACTTCAAGTTGAATAGGGAAATAAAACCTTCGGCTTTGATTTCTGCCTCGAAAACATAGGCCCCACACGTAACGGATTTGTACGAAACTTCAGATAATTCCCCTTCGATATCTTTGAATCTGAGCGTACCTCCGCATCGCCTTTGGGTCCAAAGTTCTTCAACCAGCGCTAGAAACTCCTTCCCCGACGCGGAACTATTACAGAGAAACATGTTCTTTGTCTCGGTGAACGCAACGAAGGGGTTCGGCGCCGAATGTCTTTGATCTACGAACTCTTGTTTCAACGCTCGGAGCTTCTCCAATAACCGCAACGCGAGCGTTTCTATCATGAACGCTTCAAAAGTTATCGTTGGGCGTAGAAGGTTCAACAGACGTTATTTTTTTGTCTTCGTGGGACTTTGAGGAGTTTTCGGTTTTCGGTTCAGCGCTTATTCTTCGAGGAAAACTACGGAAGGTAGAGTCTTATTCTTTGCGGACTTGTCTTCGATGGCCCGCGTTCCCGCACTAGTGACGTTCCTTTCGAACTCTTCGATCTTCCCGAGGATTCGGAAGTGGAATATCGTGTCTGCGTTGAAGACGGATGGCGAAGACGAAGACATCACGGTAAGAAGACTGGAGAGTTGTTTCGTTTGCGTCTCGGTGTCTAGCTTGCGGTGGAACCACATGTTCGCTTGGAGCCACGCTTGAAGCCCAGCGTAGCAGTACGCCTGCAGGCTGGTGGGAAGGTGATGAGGCCCTGCAACCAGCATTGATGTTTGTTTTAATGTTTTTATTTATTTCACCCTTTACAACAAGTACGTACGGTAGGCCCTACTACTAATAGTACAAGAGTTGATTTTTCTGTAGGCCTAATCAACAATTTATCTCTCAACCTAGATCCCTGGCAACTACCTTTCCATGTGCACATTGATGGTTGCTAACCTGACACTTGCCAGAATCAGCCACAAGAGCGCTCTATAGGGCTTGTTTACACCAAGTATAATAGGGAAGTCTCATGAATTCTAAAAATATTAAAATATGATTGTGATTTAAAAATAAATAACACCTGAATTCTTTTTTTAAAGTTTAGTTTAGTTTTTACTTGTAGAAAATAAGAACAAGATTCAAACTTTAAAGCGCGCGCAAAAACGAGTGGCCGCCATTTTTCCTAGCGGCTACGTCACTATTTGTATGGCGGGAGTGGTCTCTACAATGGAAGCCATGGAAGTCTGTGCGGCTCCCAAGCAAATTAAATATAATAAGTGATGTTTTGTACCCACGTGTACTAGCACATCTATTTCCACACCGGACAAGGTTTTTATTAACGTACCATCAAATGAAAGAAGAAAAATATGGATTAAGGCTGTGAGAAGAGACGAAACAGCAAAGAAACTATCTCTAACCTCAACACTGTTTTGCTGCCAACCAAGATCATTTTAATGTTAGTTGTGTCCCTACCAAACCAAAATGATTCACACCCCAGTTTCTTTAATATAATTAAATAAATAAATGTATTTGTATTAAATATAATAAAAAAGTGATACCTAGTGAAATCAAAACCATAACCGGGGCTAGGCCTACGCCCCCTGTCACAATCTAAGAGTTCTGTGCTGAGACAAACAGTTATTATATTATTCTTTCTGACGATTGATATACTGTATCATGTAGGTAGGCCACATTAAACACCAACAAAAGCTTGCCACAGCCCAAAATACGATCAAACACATAACCTATTCATATTAGGGATTAGGTGGTAGCTTGCAAGCTGATCTTCTACTTGCAGAATCGAGGCCAGAGTGATTAGTTTTAGCCAGAATCATTATTCCTTAGTTGCCTCCTGTGGCATGCTGTGATGGCACAGAACAACACTTTAGGCCTGGGCCTAAGGCATGTCCAAAGAACAATATGTTTGCCGGACATAGGCCTAGGCTATGATGTGAGTCATTTACCTAGTTTAGGCCTACATGGCAAACCGAACTGAGTAGGCCTACCATACCGAGATTGGGTCCGAGTACTGACTTTATTGTTGCCGTTTACATGGCTGGAACCCAAATAGATTTCACAAATGGATTTGGCAGGACTCAGTTTGGTTTTTCGATCCAGTCTGCTTTTCTAGCGAGACCGAACCCAGTCGGTACGGTGCGGGTTTTACAGTGTTTACATGGAGTACTGAGTTTTAATACTGGATTCAGTACCGTACTCAGTCCCCCATGTAAACGTAGTTAATATGTAGGCATAATTTAGTTGGTAAAAATATTAAGTTATAGGCCTAAGCCCTACAACTTATTTCATAGACCTAGCCCTAACTAGTGATGGGAATTTACATGAAAATTTTCAAAGCATTGAAAATTTTCATTTTTTTTACAATTTCCTCTTTTATTAGATACAAGTTGATTTGACACATCACAAAATTAGATATATATATATATATATATTTTTTTTTTTCTTGTGCAAAGTTGGCCTCTTCAGCCATTCTTCTGTCTTGCTATCCAATATAAGACTGCCTCCTTTTCTATCCTGCTCAGGTCATCGGGCAGGGAGTCAATGTCATTCTTGAGGGTGGCGCATCTGAAGAGATGCGCTCTGTCTTGATTTTCTAAATTACAAAGTTTGCAGGTGGCCGGTTCGTTGGTAATGTTGAAGCGGTGCAGGTGGTGCTGCAAGACGTCGTGACCGGTTACAAGCCGGAATATATACAAAATTACAAACACATTTTACATACCTAATAAAATAGTTCCTTTCCTCCTAGTACATTTTAGGCCTACTCAGGGATACAAAGTTGCCAGGGATAGGTATAAAACATGGGCTACTGGTGATAATTGTTTTATTAAATATCATTGTAGGCCCATGGAGTTGGATTATAACTCCATGGTAGGCCTACATAACAATAGATATGTACTCAGCAAACACAATAAAAAAAACAATAAAACAAACAAACAAATAAAAGCATATTGAAAATTTTCATGAAAATTCTCAAGCCTTGTTGAAAATTTTCAGTGAATTGAAAATTGAAAATTTTCAACGTTCTATCACTAGCCCTAACCATGGTGTTGGTTATGGTGTTTGTTTTAGATGGAAGATGACATGGAAAACTTCACAAGGTTTAAAATGAGGTACTTATTCGGCTAGGGGGGTCCAACTTTTATATACATTGTAACGAAAAGGATTTCGGGTGCGCTCTTTTCGATTGTATCCTAGTTCTAGCGCAGCGCACTGTAGCCAGCGGAAAGTTCGGCTAACCTAACAAAAGTACACCTTTAACATAAGTAGTAACAAGGCAATATAGCAGTGTTAACAAGGTGTACAAAAGTTGGACCCCCCTAGCCGAATAAGTGCCTAAAAGGTAAAATGATGGGTGGCCAGTTGAAATATAAACCACACATTGTCCCACACATTTTTAACTGCCAGAAAAGAACAGCTTCATATGATACCCCGTATGCCCCATATGCTCATATGATTCTCTGCCAGCTCTGTAATAATAAAAATATAGATGATGCAAAATACAATCTATGACCAGTTAATACCCTGAAAATATGTAGGCCTATGCCAATATTTAGTAAAGTTGGTAGGCCTACAGGTGTTAGTTGTGAGGAATAGATTTAAATCAATGCACACAAATTGAGACAATAAGCCTAAAGAAAAACAAAAAAAACAGGTCATTTCAACTGGTAGGCTCACTGTACCCTGGGCCTAATCAATTTATAAAACGAGCTTCTAGGGGGCAATACATTTTGTCAACCAGAAGGCATAATTATGTTAGAAGAATGGCATATATCCATAAAGGCCGAAGACTATATGCTAGAAGAATGTCATCTATCCATCTTTGTTAGTGAGCTGTCACATGTCTGCTTGTGGCCTAGGCCTAGGGGTCTGTTTAATAGTAATTTCATATTACACTTCCAGTATTCATGCTTGAAAGCAGCCTGATATGTGGTAAAACATACCAGGAAAGTGGAACCTGGGCATGTATGACAGTAGGCCTAGCCCTAGGCTAGGCTTACAGTAGTGTAGGCTAGGCCCTTAAGGCAAAAAGGTGGTAAAATTTTACAAAATAGTAACTGGCTGTTTAAGCTAATAAATAAAGACATTATTATATTATTATATAACTCAGCAGATAAACAGTTAGGGACTAGGCCTACGTTTTAGGTTATGGGTCCATTGCCAACCATGGGGCTAGTCCCTACGCCTGTATGCCAACAGGTAAATTACTGAATCCCTCCATTATCATGATCAATAATGTAGCCTAGGCCTAGCCTAAGAAGAATTACTAGTATGCCAAATAGAAGAAACAGTTATGGGGAATAGGCGTAGGGCTAGCCTAGTGGGCGTAGGCCTACCCTAGGCACAAATTGAACTTACCTTGCATTTTTTACTCCTTTCAGCTCAGCTCCAACAAACTTGTCACTCTTTGTGAAGAAACTTGCTACCATTAATGTGTCTACGCACGGCAAATTGCCAGAATTGGCTTTCTGGAAGCCCTGTTCCGTCTTGTTTACATTGGTCATTCACCACTCAGTGACACTGACAGGTGACAGCTGCACGCTTCCACATGTTGCTTTGCAGACATACAAATAGTGACGTCAAGCCAATCAGAGGCCGTTTCCGTCCCGCCGTGAAAAATTGAAATTTAAACAATTTTCAAAGTCTCCTATTTAATTAAATACATTTTTCTAATAAGAAAAAACTATATATTTGAAATAGTCTCGTCATCAATTTTCTAATGGAATGGTTACTTTTACAATCTGAAATTCATGAGACTTCCCTATTGTTAAATAAACTAGGCTACTACACCATTACACTTGACCAAATCGGTGAATCGTATTTTATAACAAGAACTGAATTCTATACAAAACTTGGGACCTGGGGGTGTTCACGAGCGCTAGAACTCTTCTGTAGATGATAGTTGTGAATTCCAAGACAACGACAAAAAAAATCATCTGACCGGCAATTGGGAGACCCGGGTTCGATACTCGGCTGAAATAGATTTTTGTAATCTCTGGATTTATTGCCATATAACTTGTTTCATGGAAAGGGAGGCTCTAGCTGTAATATCTAGAAGGCTGTGTTTGTAACAAATGACACTCACCTTTCGGAAACAGGTAGACAAACAGTCGCAAAAGCGTCTGCCCGCCGTGATGTATATTATACTGATGACAAGCAGCGAGTGCTGCTGTCCACAGCAGACACTTGTCGCCCCACACCTGCTTGGTTTCAGCCATCGTCAGGTAGCCACTAGCCAGTATCAGTAGCTGAAATAATTAGCCAAACCTTAGTAATTAAAACACTTACTATCCATAGAGACCCTCACTTCGAAACTCTCAAAAACACTCATAAAAAAAATCCTATCACCCCAGGCATTAAATTTTCAGTTTTCAGAGTATTAAGAGAGAATAGGACGCAGTTGGCACATACATAGCTATTCACTCGGACAATAAGAATCCGACGTATCTGAAACTCTACATAGTTTTCAATAAAGCATACAAGGACAGCCCTACATTATTAGATTGTATGTTTATCAGCCAAGATAGATCCACGAATAAGGTCGATTTTAGACTTTTTAAGAAAATCTGAAAATCAATTTAATTTTTTAATATTTTTTTAAAAATTATTTCTTGAAAAGTGTTACTGTGGGGTCCTATGTTTCCACTTCCTTGACAACTACCCAAAATTGTTAACAACTGTGGTGTCAGCCGGCCGAACAAACAGGAATTTGCTTAAAATAAAACGTATGTCCCATATCCTCTTAATTGGTCAGAGATTGAGATAAATTACTTGGAAATCATGAACAGAAGTACGTATTTAAAACAAACAAATATCATCATGTGGCATTTTGTTTCACTGAAAAGTTCTTTTGTCATGTGTGTTACGAAAACAGATTTTTGGGTGGATTTTTTTTTTTTTTTTTAAACTATCAATGGGCCTAGGCCTAATATATAACCAACCCATTTTTTAAAAATTGCTCATACAGTATTTCTTTTAATTCAAACTTGAACTTGATTGTGTGCAGTGGCGAAGCGTCCTATGAGACAATGAGGCAATGTCTACCCTGTACAAAAATTACTTGTATGCCCTCCTAGTATAGAATGTCATAATTTATTTTCTAATATAAGTCGGTCTTCTTGTCCCTCAGAAGTAAGGTGACCAGACGTACCGGTTTGGCCGGTACAGTACCGTTTTCAGAACACTTGTACCTGTGTCCCGAGAGACTCATTAAAATGATGTACCGTATTTGTACCGGTTTGCAGTTTTGGAGGGGAAGTGTCCCGGTATTCTGTCAACTATACCCTGTTGAAAGATAGTGGTTTACTTGAAAAAATACACTCCTCTGATAAATACTAACAGTAATAACATTGAATTAGTTCTTCCACTTCCAAGAATATAATTCATTTTCTCTAGGGGTGTGAGAGTATTATTCAATGAATTTGGTGGAGGTGCCGGGTAGCCTATAGCAAATTAGCCAGAATTTGTAAATATGGTGGAGGTGCCGGGTCGCGCGCGAGTGTGAAAACGTAAAAATCGTTGCTTGGCATTACCTTACCAACCCTGAATATCCATAATACTAACCTTTAGTATTTTGATACATAGTTTGTTCTTTTTGGAAGTTCTTTTTTGGCACAAATAATATAAATATGTTATGTTTGTATCAACATTTTCATGTAATACCACTACTGAATTACTATATGTCATAGCCTAGCCCTAATAACATTTGTGCTTGATAATTAAAATGATCTAGTAGTGTAAATTACATTTTTAAATCAATTAGATGTTACTCTTTCACTTTTGGAGCCAACATAATTAGACATATAATAAATTAATAAAATTAATATTGAACATAATTGTAAAAAAAATATATAGTCGAAGAGTAATAGTGAAATTAAAAAAAGAGGAAGTACTCGGACTCGAATTGGACTCGATATTAGAGATATTTTAACTATTTAGATTCGACTCGAATAAAAAAATCAGGACTTGCACACCCCTTATTTTCTCAGTCATTACATAATACATACATTGAGTTTGTTTAAAGATAATGAAAAATCTAAATGTATTAATCATGCAACTGATCTACGTTTTTTATTAATTACATACCTCCACTAATTTTTTCGTTGTAAAGACAAAATGTATTAAAAGTTGTCATGCATATTATACAAATTCAATGCATTTCAATTATCTGTTTTATTATTATTGATTAGGAGTATGGTGCCCTCATCAATACATTACACGCATTGTTTTTTGCTGAATACTTGAATTTTATTTTGTACTATCATTTTTAAACCACTAGATAAAGATTTTATGACTACAAAAATGTACACAAAAAAAATTTTAATTAATATTTTCATCTCAGAAAGCGGTTTTCTGAGCATTTGACGCAAATATATCTCTGCAAAAATCGTCTTCAGCGGCTGGAGCTCTACCCCAAGACCTCGAAATGGTCCATGGAGTACAAAGTACATATACTTACACTGTAGTTGTCCCGGTTTGTAGCTTTCAAAATATGGTCACCTTACTCAGAAGTTTGAATTGACGCGATTACTAAGTGGAACAGCTCGCAACACCACTGTCGCGCCATCTACCGTTGCAATTTGGAACGGGTGGTAGGGGCTGGCACTTATGATTTGACTGACATTCGGGAGACACAGGCAGAGACATTTCAAGCCTGCGCATGCTCAGAGACGTATTTTCGTTGTTTTTCCAAGAATCTGAAGGGGAAGTTGGAGTCATGCCTCGGTGGTTCAAGACGCTTGAGGGTTGGCCGTTGGTGATGGTCGGAGGGTGTTGGGATGGGGTTGGGTTGGTTGGTTTCCCTCCCTCTCGCTCGCCCGCGTAAAAGGTTGAACACGCGCTATTCTATTCATGCCATGTGCTCGCAATTTTTAAGTGAAGTGATCGACAAATCATCAAGTTGACCGGTCGTTTGATAAGGGAAATTATGATATGTTATGTCCATGGCATAAATAATTTGATACTTTTATTTACTGTGAGTGTTAAACGTAATGTGTTACCAAAATGTACACTACTGATATTTTACTAAGAAATCGCGCTGCGGAAATAACCACATTACAAAAGTTTAACTTTACGCCCGTCTTTCCACTCGGACTGAATGAGTTAGGCATAGACATATCATGCATTGTCCTTCTACTGCCCCCCCCCCCCCTGAACGTTTTTGATTATATTACGAAATATTAAAAACAATATTATCAAAGATTAAACTTTATATCATAGGCCTATTTGCTCAAGTATTATTTTTGTCTACCCTTCAAGACCACGCTTCGCCACTGATTGTGTGTGGAAAGAATGACAAAAGGTTCTCCTTATTCAAACTAGGATGAAGTCCCTACAGCTTAAAATTTCTTTTAATTCAAAGTGTTTATTTTATTATTCCAACTGAGATTTTTAAGTTCCCTTTGACTTTGAACAAAAGGGGGACTACTTAATTAATAAATTCTTTACCAGACTCATGATTTTGGGGGGAAATAACAATGAAATAAAATAAAAATTGTTTTTTTCCCCACGGCGGGTGATGCTCATGATAATTTTACAACGTTTTAACCCCACTACATCTCACCTGTGCCTGTGATGTGGGCTCTGTGGTCTGTAGCGTCCTGAGCATTAGCGCCGCCCCCGCTAGATCCACCCCCGCACACTTGTCGGCCACCCCGCGGGAGGCGGTGGGGGTGGTAGTGTCTAGGGTGGCGGCCGCCTCCAGCCACTCCCACACCCGGTTGCTGAAGACTGCGGCGCTGAGCTGGGATACTTCGAGAAGCTCCCTGTAGAACTCGGTCACCAATGACCAGCTCTGTAGGGGGGAGACAGATGTGATGTAATATTAAAATTGAAATTTTTACAGAGGGATATAGAGAGGGGGTTATAGGGTGTTATACTATATAAAACCGATTTCATACCGATCCTTACGTATGCAGCAGAAACCTGGACAGTGGGAGATCGGATGCAGGCGGAAAAAGATGAGATTCCTGAGGAGCACAGTGGGCAAGACAAGGAGGGATAGAATTAGAAACACAGACATTAGAGAATGCTAGGTGTAGAGAAGTTAAGTGACAGGATAGGAAGGACACGGTTGAGATGGTATGGATAGAGGCATGAAAAATCGTTTTTTTCAACTTTTTTTTCCATTTCTTTACGTTTCATGATGTTTGGAAGCCAAAAGTGCAATAATAATTTTCGCGAATTAATGCGATATCGGCTTTTTGAAGCGATAAATGCTTATATGCGCGATATAGGCGCGATAAATGATATTATTCGCAAAATACGCGCGATTTATGGGAAGGCCGCGGCATCAATTATCAATTTCCTACATCGCCTCTCCAGTCATCGGCTCCTTGCTGGCGGCGGACGGGGACGGGAAAAAATGTGGGAATGCGTACGAGGTTTGTTGTTGTAACCTCGGTAACCATGCACTCGAGGTCGGTGCACATGCACTCAAGGCTTGGGTTCTTCCGTGCATCTACCCCCACCGCCATACTACACACCGCCCAGGCTGTCATGTGACCGCCGCACAGCCAATCACAAGCGCGCGCATCACCATCGGCCACACCCAGACCACGGACGGGCCGATCCCGCCGGGCATTCACTCATCACGTGCCCCTACTAAAAAGGTTATTGTCAGTCGATCCTCGCCTCGTGTTCGGTCTCTTGTGTTTCTTTTTTGGTAAATATTATTATCACGAGTATTAACAATGATTAACAATAGCCCGCGGTCTGCTCGCAGTTATGAACGCACATCAAAGTTTGAATTTTCGCCGCAAGAGGGGCAAAGCAAGAAGTTTACATTTTCATCGACAGAGCGCGCTAGTGAAAAATCGAAAATTTCTTCGACTTTCGTGTGGATTGGGGGATTGGTTACAACTGCCGCTGCGTGAACCTTTTCCGCCCACTTTAATATTTTATGATCGCATTTTCCTGCTATTTTAATAATAATAAACTAAGTAATGGAAGACAGGGGATTCTAAAGACGACGCTTCCGCAAGGCGAGCTAGCTAATCTGAAGACTCCCACAGGTGGTCTAGGCCCTAGGGCCTAAGAAATATTCTAATGACTAGCCTAGCTATTGACTAATTTTTTTAACTTGGAGTAGGCCTAGGCCTAGGGCCTAGGCCTACCTACCCTAGGGCTAAGACAAGCCTAATTCTACTGAGTTAGGGCCTAGGGCTTGTTATCAAATCAGCCTTGTCTTGATTTATTGTAGGGGCTAGGCCGGTAGGGTTCTTTTGCAGTTGGGATGTGCCAACTCTTTAGGCCTAGGCCTACAAGGGGAAAAGCATAGGTTGGCACATCCCAACTGCAATTGTACCCTTAGGCCTAGCCCAGGTGGAGGCCCTATGTCTAGGTTAGGCTATGTATGCAGTAGGCCTGCCTAGGTGCTGCAGGTGTGCAAAGTTGACCTTCAATACTAGGCCCGGATTCTGTCGTAGTGGAATATCATTCTCCGTGTGGTACCTTCATTCTGAGGTTCTAACTTGTTTTAAAGAAACATTGACATTTTACATGCATTTTTAAAATAAAGTTTGGGGTTAAAAACATTCTGTAGGGGTAGGCCCTGAAGGTTTCCCCAGTGAGAAACACAGTTCGGCTTACTTTAGTTTCTGTAATCTAGTAGGCCTCGTAATTTTTGTGTAAATATCTTGCTTGTAGGCCTAAATAGCCTAATATTATTTTGAGATTTCAATGTGGTCCCAAACTTCCAAGTGGTTTTCCCTTTCCACTTTTAGTTGTTGTGGGTTGCTACCTTCGACTGACTGAGGCTCTAGCTAATTTTGAGGCAAGATAACAGCTAGGCCCTACAATTTCAATTTTATGTATTTTTTTAGTTCTTTTAAACTTACGCCCGGGTTTTACATGGTGAAATGCTCAGCTCTTTATCTTTAGTCTTTACTGTAATTTTAATTTGTCCACTGATCATGCCAGTGATGCTAATGCATTTTATTTTTGCTACTTTTTTGTCTAGCTAGTTTTGGGGGAAGATTACCTTACAAATTGGCATGCATTTCACAAAAAGTTGGTTTTAGCCTGCATCAAATTTTGGAGTGTAAAATAAAAATCTGATAACGTCCACCTGGCTTGCAAGTTATTTACGAGAATCTTAGCCTATCCAATTAAGATTAACGTTTTTTACCTAACTATTTGTGAATGGGTGATTTGCCTTCGTATTCGTGGCCCTGCTAAGAATTTCTCGTAAATTTCTTCCTATATAAATTTGTGTACATTGCTTTAAATTCCCGCTTTCCGATTCCTGGGAGTCGGTGCCGCCAGTCGGCCCGCTGCGATCCGTCTTGCGGTCCTCGTCGACGCTGTCGCAAGGGGCTACCGAGCCCGGGGAACGAACTCGGAATTAATGCTATAAATGCTATTTTTTGAAAAATTAATGCTACAAAGCCAAAACATTAATGCTATAATTTCACACTCTAGTATGGACATATGAAACAAATGGGGGAAAATAGGATGCCCAAGGTAATGTATGAAAGAAGGATTGAAGAAGGAAGAAGAAGACGGGGGAGGCCAAGGTAGAGGTGGAAGGATAACATAGCAGGAGACTTGGAGGCATGAGGAGAAAGCTGGGAAGATGTTGAAAAGGGTACAATTGTGGGAGGATAGAAAGAAGTGGCAAAATTTGGTTGGTCATGACGTGATTCGTACCCGGGACTTCCCGAATCCTAGTCAAGCGATAAGCGCTCGAGCCAACACTCTTGGTATGTATTATTTGTATTATTAATTTACATAGACAATTAGTGATTAGAGTGATCCAACTGAAGAATGCAGATGCTCTCGTTCAAGTGTTGTGGTTAGGATGAATAAGCAGCAAAGGGAATGTCACTTTTGTGAAGGAAAGAAAAATAGGAGTAGACAAACAAGCAAGAATTATCTGTGCTAGATCAAAAGGTTCTCCAGATCAAAAGGTTCTTCAGTGAGCTGAACAGAGTTGAGATAGTAGTTGTTATGTTGGTAGGGGACCAAGGGGCAGACCACAACAACAATGGCAGAATAGTGTGAGAAAAGATGTGGAACAGTAAGGAGGAGACTGGAATGTGGTGGAAGGAGAGGAGTGGTGGCAGGACAGAAGAAGATGGAGAGGCCTATCTTCACTATCTTCAATGCCAACGCAGAGTTGGATGTGGCAACACAACAGATAATAATGATGATTAGTAAATAATATTTTATTATTACATTAAATAAAGGTAAATAGCCTTAAGACATTTCAGTAATTTTATACTTTTTATATCTTGATTATATGTATTTGTTTTCTTTTTTCTAGGGATGATGACAAATATAGTATTATTTTAATACGATATCGATACAGATTTAACTCAGTTCTGCTCCACCAAACATTAATTTTAATAGTTTGCAACATCGTGTAAACAAATGGCAAACCGTGCTAAAATTAAGTTGTTTCCTTGACTTTTAACTAATACAGTTATTTCTTTTTCAGCATGCAGCCTTGTTACATGATACTATTTGTACCTGCAACTGTGCGTGCGCCTTCAAGACTTCCGCGGCTCGAGTCCAGTTCTCTTCGATCAACGACACCTGCAGACACTGCTGGGTCAGCGTGAACTCTAGGTTCGACCGCCTTGCCCCGCGAAGCTAGTGCGCTGCTAGTTGAAGCGAGGCAGAGTCCTGACGACATCCCTGGAGTCTCGCTGCCTGCTGGTATTTACCCAGGCTCACGTAGCTGGGGGAGACAAAGGACACTTTGTTTAATAGTAGGCCTAAATAAAAATGTAAAAATAAAATTTCATTGTAACTTATTGAACAAATTTTCCCTCAATAATCAAGTAGGATGGGAAGGACATGGTCGAGATGGTTTGGACGTATAAAGCAAACGGTGGAAGAGAAGATGCCCAAGAGAAACTTTAGATTGTGGTTGAATCCTTTTTCTATGTCTTAACTTTCCAATTGTCATTGTCCAAAACTAATTACTGCTTGATTTACTTGTTGTTGGAATGACCTACAAAATATATTATTTCTCAAATATTTCAGGCTGCGGAAGCATGACGTGTGAGAAGATCTATAATACTCTGTAACGGTACAGCCTCTGCCCTTCCTATTTTGGCCCCAGCCAGAGATTTTTCGTTTTTATTTTTATTAATTTGCATATTGTTAAGATATCATGTTGCATAAATTTTTATTAAGATAGGGTTAATTTTTGTATATGCATACAAATAACAAGGTATAAGTAATCAGGGTTAACTAGCTGGTTATCCAAGAGTTTTGGGAACCAGGCTTGGAGAGATGTTTTCACCCTGGTTAATAGGGGTAACAAAGAGTAATGTCGCTTGCTAGTTTGCGAGCCGAGTTTGAGGTGAAAACCGAGACAGCTACGTGTTTGTGGGCTCAGGAATGTGGTCCGGTAGGCCGACAGTGATGTTTTCACCGAGAATTTGTCGTTGATTTGGGTGAATGGCAACGTCGGATGTGCAAGTGCTTGTGATGACCACGTGATTGTCGCATGAAGCGACCCTGTCTATTCGGGCACATCAGTGCGCGTTGACCGAAGGCCATTGGTAGGTTTTGAACTCGCGGGCGGACTAACCCAATCAGAGGGAGGATCTAGTCCTCGGAACGGAAGGGTTGGAAGCAAGCAAGGACATCACCGGACGTTACCTCTTCCACTTTCGCAAGATTGCCAGAAGAGACGAGTCGAACTTGTTAGCAGTGCAAAGCGAGTATTTAGCAAGCATGGGGAAATATCCCTCGGGAAAGTGAGGCAAGTTGGCCAGTGTACCCTGATAATGAGGGCAGATCTAGTGCCGAGTTGCTAGATGTATTTTTCCGCTAAATTTTACCGTTTTATCGTGATAGCCTAGTGCAAGCTAGCCACATGGTTTAGACCGACGACCATGCGCGAGTGATTTATAACGACTGCTGTGAATATGGTAAATTCTCTCTCTACACCATGGTGGTATATATCTTTAGGTGATTTCACTGCCGAAATTCTGTGGTCGCTTAATGCACGCAGTGCAGGCGGTCGCCGACAGAATGCGCGACGTGTCAGGTGGTAGTCACGTGACATAGACTTACAAGATGGCGGCCTTGGGGCCCAAATCAGTATGGCTCGAATTCGGAAATTCGAATGTTCCGCCTACGGATCTGAATGCACGGCCTTCAATAAGTGCATACACACTGCCATCTCTCGAGGTATTAGAGTCGACAAAGAAGTTTAGAAAAACTTCTTTATCGACTTTCTCGTCACGTGACTACCACCTGACACGTCGCGATCCTGGCGGATTCCGTCTGAACTGCGTGCATTAAGCGACCACAAAAATAGCATTGCTGGATACGCAAGTGAAATCACCTAGAGATATATACCACCATGCTCTACACCATACGGGAGTGGCATGAAAATGAAAAGTTAAGTATCAAATCTTTTTAATAATTGTTAACCACCCGTTCGGCAACTTTTGGGTGACCAACCACGTGGTCCGACCAAAGGACGCCGGCTACAACATCATCAGAGACCTTCAATTAAGCAAGTAAGCTGTATCTTTCCCTTTCACTATACGTCCCCCCATTTTTGTACATGACGCTGAGAACGTCGAGTTCTTCAGAGGGGCCTAACAGCACCTAGCCTTGGGAGGGCAATATCCGGTCCGCCACTGGGGCCTGACCCAGATATTGCAACCGGCTACCGGCGAGCAGACGCATGGCGTGCTCCAGCCAACAATACCCAACCCCATCCCCGGTTACCCCTGTGCATCGCAGAGCAATGCTCTCAATCCCCCTCCCCCTCTGACCCGCTTCAAGAAGCCAACACGTTCAGGGAGATCGACGTTTTACATATTAAAAAAATATATAATATTGTATTTTAAACAGGAATTTACATGCATTTTTTCTTTCTTGATGGATCCAACTTAAATTCAATACCCTTGCTGTTCATAGTTAGTATTTCTAAAATGTTTCAATACTAATGCAACTTATTTTATTTAAAATTTTTTATTGAGTTGGCATGCGCATCCTGAGATACTCCTCATTTTTCTCTGATACTCTGCAAGCCTTCAGCAAACAAAATACTTTGGTGGGCATTTGCACAGCTCATTTTAGCAATAGTAGGTGAATGAGCAGGACCTGCAAGCAGCCGAGGACGACTGCAGCTCTCTGGAGAGGACGTGGTTCAGCGCTAGTGCGCCAGAACAGGGACCTCTTCTCCCCTCACCGGGAGAAGTTGTATTGAGTTGTACTCCCCTTGTCACTACATGTTCATACCTGTCTGTGTCATTAGGATAGGTCATTTTCACTTAGGTGGCTTCGTAGGCAAGTTCAATTTGAGACGGTCTGAGTACCTTCAGGTAACCCATAGGGCGGGCAACGTGTATAAAACCTTAAGAATAAATAATAACACGAGCCCGAGTTATCTAGGTAGGATTTCGATTAAGTCTGGACCGTGTTCCAGGCCACAATTGGTGTCCAAACGCGTGGAACCTTAAGTTAGCTAGGTCCGCGAGGCCTTGCCAATCGCCTAAATGCCACAATTGGAGCCCTGCAGTGGGGCATCAAACCGAGTACTTTTGCGTCAGTATCATTTGTGTATGTTAGGACGTGGGCAAGCCAATTGCCTTTACGCTACAACTCAGTATAGGTAATAAAACAATTTTTAAATATTGAATATGATAGGTAGTTATTGAATAGCATTTGTTGTGAAAGTTTGCACTGAGTGGGATCGACTCAGAACCTCAGGCTAAACATGCCATAGCTCTACCAATTTGAATCCCAGTCGGGGCAAGCTTTTATGACAATTGCTATGAATCAATAATGGATTAAGTGGATTAAGGTAACAAACAACTTTAAAATTAGCTGCAGTTGTCATCAGCAGGTGAAAAATTTCGTCACCCCAGCCCTTCAGTCTGGGCTTTATGTTCTCTATTCTTTCCCAACCCGTCAACCCTTCTCCAATCTAAACTAAACTAGCCATCAAGCCTTTACCACACTTTAAATATTAAACAATACTAATAAGTAATAACTGGTCTCACCAGTCCAGCGCGAGCTCGTAGTTCCCCACGCTCTCTGCGTACTGCGCCCAGGAACGCGTGACCTCGTACGCCGTCTCTCCCGCATCGAACATCTGACATCGCGCGACGACCATCGCCTCTCGGAACATGTTTCGCCGTGACGAGAAGGTTGATTCGCCTCGCGTGGTCGGCGTACGGCGATGAGCATGTCCACGGCGTTGGGGATAACGGTCTTGCTCAGCCAGCTGGGTGGCGTAGGCGGCGCACGTGTCCTTCCACACCCTGCACACAGACACGGGAAGATTCAACGCGATTTAATATATCATAGGGTTACGATTCGATTATAAATTTGTAATCGATGTCAAACCAATAATTTCGACATAACATCGAACAAAAATTCAACATCGAAATTCTTTTTTGACATAAAAAAATAGGCAATTTTTTCCCCGTTTTTCTAATGTAAAAATAGGTAATGTTATAATGCAAAAGTAAAATATACCTATATGGTTTTTACATGATTCCAGAATCTTTTTTTTTTTTTTTAAATATATATTTTTATAAGATGCTTAATTGAAAGCCTATTTTGCTCCAACATCGATGTCGAATTGAATAATTGATGTCAAGTCCCAACCCCAATATAAAATGTGTAGCTCGTTGGTCTTGTTGTTAGCGTATCTGCTTCCAATGCAGATGCTCCATGGTTTGATTCCCGCTAAGGCAGGTTTTTTAAACTTTTGATTTGGACTTGAGTCCATCAGCTGTTCTTGTCTTAGGAATTAGTAAACGGTGACTTTGGAGCCGTCCTAGCAACAAGGCACGTAATAAACTCAAGTTGTTCTGAATTGGCCATTTTAATTCTGGTGTTGATTCGCGGGTGTTCGCACTGTCCATATCACTGATCGCTAAATTTCCTATTAAAAATATTGATCTTTGGTTGGTTATCGCTCACCTCGTCGATTACTCCGGGGCTACAGGGTGGCTTGGTTGCTTTGGGTTTACTGTCCCCCACTGAAAATCAGTTGTGTGACTGAGTGGGACTGAGACTAAAAACGAATTTATTTATTTGTGTTTATTTATTTATAATATCTTAGATGGTTATTGGATTGTGGCTGTAATCAGGAGTCAAAATTAACTTATTTTGCACTAGCCTTAAGGGTTATTGTAAGTTTAATTTAAACTTCCTTTATGTAACTAATAGAATGGTTGTTAAATAGGTAGTAAAAATTTAATTTTTATTTGACAGCTGGCCAAATTACATTGGATGACCACAGGGGTCCAGCATTTTAATCAGTACAAAGTACATAATATATTACAATTACATGAATTCAATTACAAACATGACAACAAAATTAAGGAAATTAATGATTATTTATTTACAAACAAAACTACATTCCTTTACTTCGCGTAAATTAAATACTAAATAGTAAACTATTGCTAGTTCAAATTTCTCTTTAATTAAAACGAGTAATTATGTAACCACAGAAGCTTTGGGTAGGGTTGAATGTTAATATCTTTTGCACATTTTTTTAAATTCAAACTGGGGTAAGAAATTGAAGGAAATTTCCGTAAAACAAATCATAACTACTCGGTGACACCATGGGCGCGATGGCTAAATGCCAGTTGGTCAGTCTTTTCTCTGCCTTGGCGGCTTCCAAGACCTCTGCGTAGTTGTTGCTCCTCCACAGTCTGAGCTGCTCGGCCAACTGGCGGTGGTTTGTGCGAGATGAGAGTTGCTCTGAATATAAGACGAACAGCTCGGCAACAACGTCGATACCGCGAAATATATACCTCGGGTATATTTCAAATATCAGTTCAAAAAGAGGGGTGCGGCTATTATGCGAAGCCGTTTTGTCAATAGTATTAATTACATTTTCTTAAAAAAAAAAAAGTGGTCAAGAAGGGGTTCGGCCATTACTAGTTGGGTGGCCTAAAATCGAGTAAATGGTCTAAATACGGTATTCGAACTCATCAATATAATTTTGTTTAATTTAATTTACAAATTAAATAAAATCTATTACTGAATTAATTTTATTTACTGAAAAAATAGTCTGTGTGTAGCTGTATGCTCCAAAGGTGATTGACGGAATAACATAAAAAAATTGCACTTGATCATAAAAATTCTCTACATTTGTTATTTTATTTCGTCATCACCTTTGGAGCGTACAGTTACAGTTAGTAATTTCAGTTAATAAAACTAATTTATTATACATTTAGGTAAATTAAAGATTCTTTTTAAATTTTGTCAAATATATGAAATATAAATTATTTATTTATTTTGTATTAAAAAATTATTCTCAATATTGATACTGTATTCAATATTTAAGTAAATACTCGAGTTTGAGTGTAAACTTCGGGTACTCGTACACCCCTAATCGCTTAACATTACACACGCTTACTTCCTGCTTGACAAGTCGCTCCATAGCGTCACGGTCTGTGAAGAACCCAAAGAATGAGTTTGGTCGCCCCCCCCTATCAGTTCCCTCTTCTCTTCCGGAGACGGAGTCACTACGGGATCTCCCGCCGGGCCGGGCTCTACGGAACACCAACTAGTTGTAGCGTACACTCCCTTTTTTACATGTGTAGTGACTAGAGACAGTGTGCATATAATTTTTTAGTGTTATTTTATATCATTTTGTAGCATCTATTTTTTGGTGGATGAGATTTTTCTCATACTATTTTTGTTATAAAATTATGTTTATCTAGTTTGAATTTATTATTTAAAATTTAAACACCTTAGTTCTAATTTTTTTAAACGAATTTTCCTTTTTTCTACTTTTACTAATTGGCAATTGCTATATTAAAATATATATAAACAGTAGGCCTATTGGACAAACCTTAGAATAAGTGAAAAAATAGTGCTTTGTAGCAGCAGAGTCGATAAAGAAGTTTCCCCGTTGGGGAGGTCCGCCATCTCCCAAGTCAAAACGGAATCTAACATTCTGCGCGCTGAGGGCGGCTCAAATGTGAAACTACTAAATGCACTGCAATCTAAATACGGTCAGTAGATATGCAGTGACGCTGCTATCAACAAATGACTGATGACACATCAAACTTCAATTTTATTTCAATCATATAAGCCCAGGGCCCTAGCCTTTTAAAACAATTTACTTTTGTTTATAATTGTACTATAAAGTTTGAGCAGGCGCCATTGACATTTTTGTGCAAAATAATTGAGATATGTCTTGTTTAAGCCTTACAGACGTAAGTGTAGCCTAGGCCCAAGGCCCAAACAGTTTTCAAACTAACCCAAGTAGAACAGCTGCGTCGGAACGACGTTGTATTTGTGGCGTGCAACGGCGGGAAAATTTTTGCTCCAATTTCCGACGCCCAAACCAACGTTTGGTTTCCAACGTTGTATTTAACGTAGGATCCGCTGCTAGACTAGAGTAGGATTTGAGTCGTAAAACGGCGTCGGAACCACGCTGTTTTTGGTCCGTATTCCGCTGCTAACTGGAGAAGGTTTTGAGTCGTAAACACGTCGGAAAAACCACGCTGTTTTGGGTCCTTTTTTCCGCTGCTAGAGAGAGGGGAAAATTTGAGTCGAAAAAACGACGTGGGAAACCCACGCTGTATTTGTTTCCGTATTCCTGTAGACTGAAAGGATTTGAGTCGTCAAACGGCGTCGGAACCACGCTGTTTTTGGGCCCGTATTCCCTGCAGACAGAGTAGTTTTAAAGTCGTAAAAGGGCGTAGAACCAGTGTTTGGCCCGTTTTTTTCCTCTGCTAGACGGGAGAAGGTTTTGAGTCGTAAACAGCGTCGGAACCCGCGTATTTGGTCCTATTCCGCTGAGACTAGAAAAGGGATTTGAGTCGTAAAAAGGGTGGGAACCCCAGCTGTATTTGGGCTGAAATTCCCTGAGCTAGAGTAGAATTTGAGTCGTAAAAGGGCGTGGGAAAACCCCCGCTGTTTTTGGCCGTATTCCGCTGCAGCTGGAGAAGGATTTGAGTTTTTAAAACAGCGTCGGAACCACGCTGAATTTGGTCCTTTTTTTCCGCTGCTAGACTAGAGGGGGTTTTGAGTCGTAAAACGGCTCGGAACCCACGCTGTATTTGATTCGTATTCCCCCTGCTAACGGGAGAAGATTTGAGTCGAAAAAACAGCATCGGAACCACGCTGTTTTTGGGGTCCCGTTTTTCGCTCAGACTAGAGGGATTTGAGTCTTTTAAACGGCGTGGGAACCACGCTGTATTTGATCCTATTCCGCTGCTAAACGGGGGAAAGGTTTTTTGATCGTCAACGGCGTGGGAACCCGCTGTATTTGGTCCGTATTCACTCTAGACTAGATGGGATTTAAGTCGTAAAAACGGCGTGGGAACCAGTTATTTGGTCCTTTTCCCCCCTGCTAGACTAGAAAAGGTTTTGAGTCGAAAAACAGCGTCGGAACCACGCCTGTTTTTGGCCCGTTTTCCCGCTGCTGGACTAGAAAAGGGATTTGATCGAAAAACGCTGGGAACCACGCGTATTTGGTCCGTATTCCGCTGCTAGAGGGGAAAAGGGTTTTGAGTCGAAAAACAGCGTCGGAAACCCACTTTTATTTGATTCGTTTTCCCTGCTAGACGGAAAAGTTTGATCGTAAAACGGCGTGGGAAACCCCACGCGTTTTTGATCCGTTTCCCGCTCTAGACGGGAGTAGCTTTAGTCAAAAAACGGCGTCGGAACCACGCGAATTGACCCCATTCTGCTGCTAGCTGGAAAAGGGCTTTGAGTCGTAAAACGGGTGGAACCACGCTGTAATGATCCGTATTTCCCACTAGCTAGAGAAGGTTAGTCGTAAACGACGTGGGAACCACGCTGTATTTGATCCGTTTTCCCGCGCTAACTTGAGTAGTCTTTGAGTCGTAAAACCCCGTCGGTACCTCGCTGGATTGGTTCCAGATTCCCTGCTAGGTTTAAAAAAGGTTTTAAAGGTTTAGCCTTGTTAAGTAAAATTTAATTTGCAAAAAAAGTATTGTCTGAATGACTTTAATGTTAGTATAGGCGTGGGGGCCCGACCATACAAAATTCGGGGCCCTGGCCCCGCGGAAAAAGGTGGGGGGTGGGCAGCCAGGATGTTTTGGGGGGGGGGGTGGTGACGTAATTAGCCAATTTTAAACATTATTGAGTGTTTGCTATTAAAAATGGCTATAAAAAATAGTATCGTGCCTGTATGATGAAAAATTCCGAACAAAACCAATACTCGTGTCAATGGGAATGTTTTGTGATGGTTTTAAAATGCCGCTCAAAAATCGTGCCAAATAAAAAGAAAAAGAACAAAGGGCTCCCAAAGGGGACCATCAGTTGGGGCCCCCGGGGGGATGGGGGTCCCCCCAAGGGGGAGGGCAGGGGGGGGGCCCCCCACTGGTTTTTCTTCCAAGATCCCTAGCCAAGCTTTTAACATTGATAGTCCTATTTTTTTCCTTTTTCTTCTTGAGCCAACATTTTTGTTAAAAACGAAATGCATGAATTAGCTTTATACTCAAGCAAGACCCAGCCCCAATCGACTCAAAGAAAAGACCTTCCATACAGGGGCCCCGCCCACCCACGGGAGCAAGGTAGCGGCCGCTCCGTACCTGGGGGGGGGGGGGGGTTTGGGAGGCAAAGAAAGGTATATTGAGAAATATTATGAGAGAGGATAAATGAAAAAAACACGACAATTCGAAAGAGGGTGTCACTGTAAATGGGAATTAATACAAGAAAACCACACCAATGTGTTTTTTCTGCGTAAACACAGGAAAAGGTGTAATACACTGTTTTTTTGTTAGCGCTGTGGTAAGAAAATTTAAATTTTAAAATAATTAATACATTAAAAATAGAAAATTACAACCCCCTCTAAAAAAATAAATAGGCTAACTTATTGTAAGGAAGCCTACTAATTATAATAAAAATCAAGGACATATCCAACTATTGGTTTCTCCGATGAAATAAAATAAATGTACAAGTAAATCAACTCCACTCTATTATTTATATGCATATATTATTTTTAGAATAGTTTAGATGTGAAATTTTGAATATTCGTTGTACTTTTATATAAATTAACATTAAAAATTGAGAAGGGTACACACGTCGCCTAAATATCCTGGTAATGTATTAATATTAATAACGATTTTACTTATTATTTGTTTATTACTTTTATTAGGAATTACGTATGCTTGACAGTGAATATGATTTATTTCCACTGTAATATCGTTGAGTAAAAATTTGTACTTGTCTCGTGTCAACGTGCATTTGGGCCGTGGATCTGACTGAAAGCACTCTAAGCCTCCCAATTGTTGTGATCTCTGTTGGTGTATTAGGTAACGCGCTTTACTACCACGCAAGGGTATCGGATCGAATCCCCGGCCGTTTTGTTTTAATTTTTTTTACTATTATATTATCTCAACATTTTTTTATCCATGACGACAACGATTTTTTAACAAGGTTTTTATGAAAGTTACTTTATTAGCATTGGGGATTCATCCCTCCGCATTTGATCTCAACGTTTCTCAACAGAAAAAACATTAATACATCACGGATTAAATATGTTCTCCACCTGAGCTGAGGTTTTTGTCTAAGACTTTGGGGAAAAACTATTATTATTTTTTTATTTTAATTTTTACTGTTTGCACATTCGCAAAACAGTAAGAATCTCTCTTATCCGAGTTGGATGAGACCGGGGGGACCTCGGATTTGCGAAAAAATCGGATGGCGCGGATCATTGTTATTGCTCTCGTAGCATGCCTGATGGGTAAATGATATATTACACATGTAATGGGTAAAGGACATAAAAACAACATAATTCTAAGGTATACAAAAAATTCA
>JAMZAV010004618.1:0-51327 GCA_024449915.1 Sweltsa coloradensis | reverse complement strand
TTTAAAAAAAAACAAAATATTTTATTTAAATATTAAAACAAACATATATGCATTTTATTTTTTTTTTACACTCGAAACAAGTTTATTTTGTATTAAAATAATTTTAATCGCGAACCTAAAACAAAATGCTTGTATAAATGTATTTTATTTTAAATTTTCCGCGCGTTTCTAATTTAAATTGCATCCGGTTCTCCACTAGGGCCTACAATTACTCCGTTTGCTGCTGGTAGCTGTAGCTTCCTGGGCTGGGGGCACGCTCCCTAGCATGTTGGCAATGTATACATAGGGAGGAAATTTTTTTTTCCGTAACACTCAGCATGGGCCGTTACGACTTAGCTATATTTAGTCCCACGGTTTACCAACTGACATGCAGCCACAATTAAAAATCTGCCCTATTCTTGGTCTGTTTTGTATTTTTTAGAGCAGCCTGAAAAAACCTGAATAAAAACCATCTCTATAACCCTAGAGTTGGGCTATACGATTTTAACCTGTCTTTTATGGGGGCGACTTTGCTCTTTTGTTGTATTTTAGAAAAAAATTAAAAAAAGTGACTACCCCGGGGTTTGAACCCGCTTCCGTAATGAAATGTAAAAAATAACCAAAAATTAGACGTTTTAAAATTGGGTGGCTGCATAGCTGCTGGTAAAGCATACCCGGCACTAGGCCCGGGGTTAAACCCCCGGTTTTTCATTTTTTAAATTATATATATATATATATTAACTCGTAATATAATTTTTAGAGTCGATATTTTTTTTTTCGTTGGGAAACAGCTAAAACGTAGTCTAGGGTAATGTATTTACGGTCTACTATTTGTATTTTGTATTGGCCGTATTTACTTTTTTAAGGGAAATTTAAATTTTTGGTTTGGTTTTAATAAAAAAAAACAAAGCTTAAAAATTTTCCGCTCGGATAGGGGGACCATTTCACGCAGTGATTGAGTTTTTGAAATATCCCTTTTTAAAATATAGTAGGGCTCATTTTTTTGGGATTATTTTTGTTTCGATTCTACATGACCACCCATTTTTTTTCGAGGGCGCGTGTTTCAGAGATCCTTGTATGACCCGCACACATCCACACGTTTGAATGTTTGTATAATTTTTTTAACCCTGGAAGTACATTGGGGGGTTTATCATAAAACAGAAATTAAAATTTGTCCCCAAAAAGGTATATTAAAATCTCAGGTTTTTCCCACCTCCGGGCGGTTTCCAAACCCCAACTTAGCATTATGAGACGCGTCCATTTAGAAAAATTTTTTTTTCTAATTACAGAATTTGTTAATTAAATATGGTAAAAACTTTTGTCCCACTGCACTAAAAATAAAAACTAAAAAGGCTTGCACCCCGGGCATTCGCCAAAGGGGCCCAAAGAATCCCGGATGAAACTTTCAGCTAGGATTGCTGTGACGGATTAAAACCGTTTCCTTCCAAATCAGAGTCTACGCGTTATGCATGACTACCTCTAACGGTTATTCGGTAAAAGCAAGCCATGCAGGGTTCGAAAAATGTTTATGTCAGAGATGCTGGAGCATGTCGAAATTTTTGTGGTCGGGAAAAATTTGTTCCAAAAGGGACGAACAGAGGGCGTGTTTTTCGTGAAATAGCATTTGCCGGCTCCGCCTCGGTGATCCAATAACCTTGCAATGCCCGCGATGAGTCATTAAACATTTTTAAAAAAGTAAATTTTATATACAATTTTTTACGCACTTCTACCGCCTTTCCGGGGTGTTTTATAGTACGTCAATGCAAGGCCAAAGGGGAAATAATGCCAGAGCGTTGATTCCATGTAGTAAAATACGTGTTTTCATAATCCAAATGGACTTGGTTCGGCCTCATGCAAATCATTGGCTCTTACAGCAAAACGGTCACACCCGGGGAAACAAATCGAAAGCTGAATTGAAATTTACTTCAACATTTCCAATGGTTAATACTGATCAAATATCATAATTTTTTGTTAACATGTGATTATAAAAAGGGAATATAATATTTGACACAAAAACTGAAGGCAGCAAAGTTCATTCTGTATCAAAGAGTACTTCGTTACTTTTGACTTAGCGGGAAAAGTTTTGCTTTAAAATTTATTTATGCTTCTTTAATAAGAAAATAATGTGAAAGGTTATTTAATGTCCTGAGAAATAAATATATAAAAAGTAAGCAAACATAAAAAAATTTCTTCAAAAATTCATTCCGTTTCATAATTTTAACACACATTACTCCCTTTTGGGGTTCCTTCTCCTTTTTACAAATTTTTTTTTCACTTCATTAATTAAAATCGTGCCTTCCCTCGTTGTAGCATACATGCTTACATTGGATGTATTGGGGACAGCTTTGGGGATAGGTTTTTAAGAAAAAATTTGAATAATTTTAAAGTATAGGTATATCATGGAAATGTTTGTACGAATTTAAATTTTTATGTTTCTTATTAGGCCCCCCACCTACAGAAAAAAAGTCATAAACAAAGGCCGGAGAATGTTTACTTTTTTCATCTTTCCTTCAAAAAGCAGTCAAAAAAAAACGGAAGCATAACTCAATATAGGTACATTGTTGTACCTTACTACTGTCTTTTATGGATAGGACTTATGAAAAGTGGAGTCCCCCAAACGTTTGTATTCAAAGTCAAAAGAATAAAAAAAACAGCCTTTCTTCAAAACCATTTCAAAATTCCCATTCTTATATACCAGTCATCAAGGATCAGTGCTGGGTTCATCAGAGCTTTGCACGCTATTAAAAAATCATCCTGATTAAAAGTTTCACAAACCCTATTAATATTATGGTATACTTATGTCGAGCTATGCGCAATAAACGGCAGTTACACTACCCCGCATAAATTCGATAAATTGTAAAAATAAGTAGATTAAAATATTAAAAATCATGCCTCAAGTATGTCTTGTGTCTTAAAACGCGTTTCGAAAATCCTATACTTTTTACGGGCGTGTTTCGATTTTACATTTTCAGTCGGTAAATTTATACCTTTTTTTCATTCATCACATACATTTATAACCTTTTGGAATTTCCTGATCATAAAATTTACTCAATCACCTAGTCTAGCACCCTCTGTTGTAATAAAACTCGTCCACGGAGCGAGACTGCGAACGATGTGAAATAATAGCGTTGAGTGACTAATATTAGTCACTCAAGATAATAGTGCTTCGCGCCTCGCGACCGTAGACCGGACTCACGGCCCCCGCAACCGTATCGGAGCTTCTGCAGTACATCGTGCAACCACAGACGTACATTGCAACTGCGGCCGTCTATTGGACGCTATTGGGGGGGTTTCGAATATTTCTGAGTGACATTTGCGAAATCCCACCTCCAGTGCCTCTTTCAAGCTCCCATTATCACCAACTTAGGCCTACTGGCCAAACTCCGGTTGACTCTTAAGACACTCAAACATCGCAATCCACCTCTGATAACAGTGTGCACTCCACACAAGCTTCAACTCAAGAAGTTCAATCTGCCGCAAACAAGACTTACTGTACCTTCAACGATAAGGTTCAATCTCAGGTTTTATTAGGAACAGCGGTGGTAACGGTGAAAAACAAGTATGGACAATACGTTCATTGCAGAGCACTGCTTGATTCTGCATCTCAGGTAAACTTTGTCACGGAATCATTAGGGGCAAAAAACTACAACTGAAAAAATCAAACAGCACATTCCCAATCCAAGGCATAAACGAGGTTAATGCTGAAACTTCCCACACAGTTTTGCTAAACTTGAAGTCAAGGGGTCAGCGATTATACTACTACAATTGACTGTCGGTTCTTCCCCGCATAACGGGCACAATGCCATCTACTTTTATGAATTGCGATAGTTGGGGAATTCCTACGATATGATGTTGGGCTGATGAACATTTTCAACCAACCTGGTCCTATTGATCTCTCATAGGGCACACGTCTTCTATGAAACCTGCCCCGAGAAAATGACACAAACTGGAAATTACCCAGTATTGCAAAACACTAAACTTGGCTGGACGATTGCTGGCAAAACACCTATCAATTTGTCAGCTCATCAACTCACCACGTTCATTTGTGCGCAATCAGGATTCACTAGAAAATCAACTTCAACGCTTCTGGGAAATCGAATCTATTTGCCTCGATCAACCTGTTATGTCTCCGGGAACAACAGTGCGAGAAACACTTCTCTGAGAACACTACTCGACAACCAGATGGAAGATTCGTTGTCAAACTTCCAACGAAGATTGATCCAAAACTCTTGGAAATTTCCCAAAGTGCGTTGCAGAACGTCGGCTAAATAAAATTGAAAGCGTCTAGCCAAAAACCATGATCTAAAAGCCAAATACCATACCTTTAGGGATGAGTATCAAACAATGGAACACATGGATCAAGTAACAAGTGATGCTGTTTAAATTAAAAGGCTTGCTATATCTTCCACATCATCCAGTGTTCAAGACGTCTTCTACTACTACATCTCCTCGTGTAGTGTTTGATGCTAGTGCTAAGTCCACAAACGGCATATCATTAAATGATATCTTGCATACAGGACCTACTGTCCAACAAGATTTGCATTCCATTGTGCTACGATTCCGAACACACAACATAGGAATTGTTGCGGACGTTACTAAAATGTACAGACAAATTTTGGTGCATCCCGAAGACCAAAATCTGCAAAGAATTCTTTGGTGACAATCTCCTGAAGAAAAATTGCAGACATTTAAGCTCAAAACGGTTACTTATGGATCCTCAAGTGCTTCATTTCTTGCAACAAGATGCTTGAAACAGGTGGCCATTGATAACGAAGTAAGTGCTCCACAAAGCGCAAAGATAATCAAGGAAGACTTCTATGTTGATGATCTGTTGACTGGCTGCTCAACTGTTGAAGAAGCACAACATATTTACACAGAAGTCTCTACTTTGCTCAAGCAAGCATGTTTTCCGTTACGGAAATGGTCTTCCAACTCTACAGAACTTCTTGCAGTGATTCCAGAAGAACTGCAAGAACACAAAGGACTCCTCTCTCTAGACTGTAATGAAAATATAAGTACACTAGGATTAATTTGGGATCCGAAGTCTGATCAATTTCAAGTAAAGAGTGGCAAATCTTCTTTCTCCATTGATTACTCAAATCATAAAGATATTCTTCTGTCTCACATGACAAAAAGAAGTGTATTGTGTACTATTGCATCGATATTTGATCCTCTTGGTCTAGTTACAAAATATTCATGCAAACCCTGTGGCAAGAAGGAATAGGATGGGATGACCCACTTGCAGCAAACCTGCAAGCAGATTGGCAACACCTTTGTGAGCAAATTCCATTGCTCAGTGACATCAATATCCCACGCAATGTACTCAGGTGTAATGTTCCCACAAATGCCTCAGTGGACATTACACATTGCAATACGGGTGGTATACTCCACTGTATGTCCATGACGCCAGTGGACGTACAAATCCATGGCTTTTGCGACGGCAGTGAACGGGCTTATGGTGCATGCCTCTATGTACGGGCTACATATGCCACAGGTGAAAATCAAACTAAACCTTTTTGTGTTCAAAGTCCAAAGGGAGCACCTGTTAAGAGAACAACTCTACCTAGGTTGGAGTTGTGTGGGCTCTCCTTTAGCCTCATTTATGTGACAAGGCAATCCTGCCTAAATCTACTCATTAGTGAAACCATCCTGTGGACAGACTCCACATTGGTATTGCACTGGCTTTCAGGCAGTTCATCAAGATGGAAAACGTTTGTAGGCAACCGTGTTGCTACCATCCAAGAACTCACAGCTAGTGCACACTGGAAACATGTGCCATTTGCATGCAATCCAGCAGATCTCGTGTCCAGAGGTGTCGATGCCACTACCCTGAAGTCATGTAAACTTTGGTGGCACGGACCTGAATGGTTAATTCAAGAACCATCATTGTGGCCCCAGCTAGATATCAACCTTGTGCCGTTTCCTGACAGTGCAGAAGTTAGAAAATCTTTTGTTGCAACAAGAACAGTGCCAGTGGACTGGACACAAAGGTACTCTAAGCTAGTGATCGAAAATTTCATGAAAGATATTTTTTTGAAACTTTCATGAAATATTTCATGAAATATTCCACGAAATATTGAAATATTGTGAAATATTGATATTTTTAATAGGTGACGTAACAACGAAAAACCCAAATTTAGCGACAAACGTCTATTGCTCTTTGGTGTTGTTGTTTTTTTTTTTTCTGTTACTGCTTCCATACAGGTCGCACCGTTTCTCTGATCGACCTGAAATTTTGCACACATGTACATACCACCTAGGCGGGTTGCTGTATAGTTTTGTGGCAAAATCGTTCAAAAAGTTAAAAAGTTACATTAAAGTTAATCGAAAGTTTTTTTTTCAAACTAAACGGCGACAAAATCTGAGGTGGCCAAATCATTTAGAATGTCCGTCCGATCACGAATATGTTATTTTTATTTTGATCCGATAAGTAGTGTAGATGGAAATTACATTATAACAAAGTCCCGTTACCATGGCAACGGAAAGTCACACAGCTTTTTTGGCTCATGATAGCGGTCAAACGGAGGCTCGGATCGAGTTGAAATTTTGACCATCCGCAAGTTTCGTTCCCGATTGAATGCCATTAGTTTTGTGGCAAAATCGTTCAAAAAGTTATAAAGTTACATTAAAGTTAACCTAAAGTTTTTTTTTAAAACTAAACGGCGACAAAATCTGAGGTAGCCAAATCATTTAGAATGTCCGTCCGGTCACGAATATGTTATTTTTATTTTGATCCGATAAGTAGTGTAGATAGAAATTACATTTTAACAAAAGTAACGTTACCATGGCAACGAAAAGTCGCACATGAATTCTGGTCACTATGTACTGCCACCTAGAAGAAATCAAGAGTAAAATAGTTTTCTCAAAGAAATGATGTCAAGGTCCTCTAGATGGCGGTGGATTTTATCCATTCTCTCCTATTTTACAAATTTTCAACTAAATCGGTCAAGACCTTAAAGACTTATTGGTATGTAACATTATGGGAATGTCGTACTCGGGTCGTGTTGCACGTACCGGTGCTCGCTCAACAACGCGTCCAATTGAGCGTTTTCCTAGTTGAGTAATCATATGCATTTATTTACCAACAATGAAAGTTGACAATAGTACTTAAGGGTGTAGTATAGGGCCAACATAGTCAGTACTAATAAATACTAGTCCGTAGTTTAACTAGAAGCATACGCCCCAACCCCCTACGCAAAAGGCATTATGCAGATGCTGGTAGATGGGTGGATGGTGGTTGTGTAATGCTATCTTTCCTGATGTAGGCCTATTAAATGAGTTGAGTTGCTTGTAAGACTCGGTTGCTTTGCTCCCTCGCATAACGACCGAGAACTGTAAATAAAAAATAAAAAGAACTGAATGTAATATATGCCTACATAGGTAGGCCTATGCCCCATGTAAACAAAAAATAATCATAGTTAGTAGGTAGTAGTAGGCCCTATTGTAGTACAATGGTGATTCTAGTCTTGTCACTGTGCATATGCATCCGCATCTGTATCGGACCTATCGGAAATAAATAAGCGCAATTCTGAGTGATCTGACTTGACGTGAGTCCGAAGACATCACAACTTCCACTTCTATTTAGCATCCTTTTGGCATTATTTACAGCTTTTGTAGTAGGTGGCTCTTTCCGACCAATTAACATTCATTTTTTGTACCGGGTAATAGGCAGGATTGCAAACTTCTTTATATAATGTTGTGGCCTTCATCCATGATGCAGTATAGATGCAAGCCAGCACATAGTATCAACGTGTGCTAGGCATGGTTCAAAATACAATTTTAAACTCAACACAACATCATTGTTAAATGATATTCATAAAAATGAATCTTTCAACTTTTTGTGAAATATTTCAATGGTACGTGAAATATTTCACGTTGAAACTTTCAAATTGAAATATTTCAAGTGAAATATTTCAATCTTCGATCACTACTCTAAGCTGACCAAACTGGTGAGAGTTACTGCCTATTGCAGAAGATTCATCAAGAATACCAGATTAGCAAGGGAAGAACGGCAACTTTCAGCGCTCGCAGCCAAAGAGATGGAAGACAGCCTTCCAATATGTGTAAAATTTGTACTGTCTATTTCATATAATAAGGAACTCGCAAGTATATCCAACAATCAAACTATTTTGCCAAAGAGTAAAGTAAAGAGTTTGACTCCATTCATAGATCAGCATGGGCTACTACGAGTTGGCGGTCGTCTCCAAAAGGCATCACTCCCCTATGATGCAATTCACCAATTGATCTTACCAGCAGATCATCATCTCACCAACCTGATCCTGAACAACAAACACATCAAGTTACTACATGCTGGACCACAACTGCTGATCTCTTCAATCCGCCAGAGATTTTGGATCCCATCGATCAAAAGACTGGTGAGAAAGATGATTCATCGGTGCACCAGGTGCTTCCGACTTAAGGCACAAGCTTCTCAGCAGTTAATGGGTGAACTATCAGCACAGAGAATCCAACCCACTCGACCGTTTCGCAATGTTGGTGTTGATTATGCTGGACCTGTCACCTTAAAGTTTGGAACACCTCGCAGCAAGACAACAACAAAGGGATATATAGCCGTGTTTGTATGTCTAGCGACCAAGGCTGTTCACTTGGAAGTTGTTACAAACCTAACAACAGATGCGTTCATAGCGGCTCTAAGGCGATTCATTGCTCGCAGAGGCAAACCCTCAAGGATACAATCCGACATTGGAACTATTTTCCAAGGTGCAGCCCACCAACTACATGAATTGTATAAACTGCTGCGAGCACCAGACCTGCAAACAGCCCATAACGAAAGTGTGCCTACTACCCCAGTGTTAATCAGTGTTGAAAGCCCAGCCTTTCAAGGGGGCCGGTATGTTTAGTCTTCCATTATATTTATTTGTTTGTTATTGTTTCCAACTGGCAGTGTACTTTATTTACAAAATCATTTTTGTTCTTATTTACATTGTTGACTTTGTTTCCAACTTTTGCAGGCCTATGGCCTCTAGTAATTTCTCTCTTAATAAATATTTCTATTTACATTCTTTAAAGTGTTTTAGAAGTTAATTTATTATGTATACATAACTAGCAACAGCAACATCTACGGTGCCTATGATTTATACAGTCTTACCAGAGACACGTTATGGCCGTTTGTGCACACTGTGCTTGACAGCCAACACCATATGTGGTGCGGAAACCTGAAATAAGCTTGTGATTTTGATTCCAGGCCGATACAATCTCATCACACCTAAAGTGCAACCAAACAGTGCAATGTCAATCCTGCGACGGCCTCGCGGGGGTGAAATGGCTCTGTCGATGTCGGGAAGCCCTTTACTTGTGTCTGCTATCACCCGAGACAACATGGCCAACGTCAACGTACCTCTCCCGGACGGCTCGGTAAGATTTCACTTTAATTTCTCCCGCAATCTACCGTAGTCAATTGTGAAAAATACAAATGCGTGGTATCAGGACACTGTCTAATTTTTTTGGTCTAAAGACATTTTGACTATTTTTTTTTACATTTCGTCTATTAACCTCCTTTGGTATAATCACACATTTCTACTAAAACGTTATTTTGTCCAAGTAATTTTTGTCTTTCCGACATTTCGACAAATTGATTTTTGTCTAATAGTAGACTAGGGGAGCATATGTAATTCCGTGGCCGATTAGGTGAAAGAGCTATGTATGTGGTATCAATCGATTCGTATTGAGCCATATAGATAAACAATTTTGATGGTGAGAGTCTTGATTTTTTGGCTGAGACCGGCCATATCTAAAACAAGATGGCCAGCGCCAATCGTAGGCCTATTTAAAACTAGCACATCTTTGTAAGTATTTGACCGATTTCAGTTTCAAAGGTACCATTCAAAAGGTGAATGACAGACATTTACATTATATATTGACCATTTTCACAAAAATCCCATATTTTTGAGGTTATGTTACAAAAACTTAAACTTTACTTTCTCGTTATGGAACGATATTTACTAGGTAAAAAGGTTTTACATTTTCTTAAAGTCACTCCTCCATAATTCAACATTAATGTGATTTTCTTCATATTTGGCTCACTTTACAATGAGACAGTGCTCTTTCATAATATGCAAAGCAATATGTACTTAACCGATCTAATTTTCGAAATAATTCGAAATGAAAATTTTCAAACTCCCTATCTTTTAACATTGGAACACGTGAAAACTATACACTTTTTGACCAAGAAAGAACTAGAACGGCGTCAATATAAATGTCATGTTTACTGATTTAGTATCAAAATGAAGCTTAGTTCTCAAAGAACACGTACATGTCTTTAAAAATGGGTTTATCCGTGCTACTTTTTCGAGATTTTTAGACATTAAGTCCAATGTACGCTCAAAAACTTGGCAACGCTGCGGAGTTGTCTGCTCCAACTGGCCACACCCCCGCCGTTCGCGTGTTAGGCATGGACCGGCCAGCTCCAGACGTTCATTGAGAGCATTACATCGGTCGGCATTTAGCAATCAAATGCCTGGGCCTATTTTGTTCCTCCACTGTTTTTTTGAAGTGACTAGATATATTTGTTTCTTAAATTTTATAAATAGTGCATATATGGTATCTCTTCTTTTATATTAAAACCTAATGTGATCGCGTGAAAGTTATCAAGACTGTTTCTGATCAAAGCAATAAAGCGCCATAAGACAAGACATGAAAATATCCGTATACAAAAAAAATACCATGACCATTAGAGTATATTCCAAAAAATGGTACGCATAAAAACGTAAAAAAAAAAGTAAAAGCGACTGGTCTTGAACCGGCGACCCCTAGAACATGATCGCTTTACGCTAACCGCTCGTCCAGTAGGCCACGCATCTTTCTGCTCACTCACACGCCTTGTCGTTTCTAGTCTTGAATGGGCCTAGGCCTTTACGCGCGGCACTCGTCACTCGAGACGACGAGCAGATTATTCTATGTATTCAATTACCTACTGTTCTGGTGTGGTGGGTTGGTTTTCCCAAAATTTATTTGCCAGCGAACATTCCCGTGTGTCCGATGCTTTGCGAGTGGGGCCTACATACAGTGGAGTTTTTGTAACCACAACTACTTTTCTCCCTGATAATGTCTCCAGCTCTACGTAGACGCCCACTTACTACAATGTGGCCAAGACCTATCCGTTATATTACGTACTAAAATAGCATTAATTTCACAAACAAATATTGTGGTTTTGTACTCCTTTTCTTCCTCTTATTTTCCTTTTTACTAGAAATACCCCTTGGTAGGCCTATTACGCGCAAAAGCCGTGTCACTTTGAAATCCATAAACATCTCATTCTGTGCCATGTTCTGTGCTGGCTAGCGGAAAGGAAAGAGCTATCTCTACTGCTCTTCGTGTTGGTAGCCCGGTATACCTACGTACCGACCTATAGAGATAGCGCTTCCCTGGCCTAGCTTTCAGTCGCCTAATGTTGCGATGTTGCCAAGCGTATTCTAAGGTTGGCAATAGCTTTTCATTGTCATATATTACGTGCTACACTTTATAAAATGTACGTATAACAAAACAACTATTTTTTTATTTATTTATTAATATTTTGCATTCATTTTTTCCATATCATTTAACATAACATGCCATTTTCTAAAAGAACATAGTTGAATGCAAGAGCAACAGAAAGAGCATTTGCCATCTACCATATTATATCTACCAGTTCATCTAATATTCAAATGTATAACTAAAAATAAGAAAACTGATCCATACAAGAAGAAATAAAATATGATTTTTCTGGCCATTATTTGGTTTTCATTTTGTGGCTGCACTACATTTCAGCACCCATGACTGAGGCGTGTATTAGTCAATTGACGAACTAGCAGAACTGAAGACGCACATAAATAACAATTTAGTGAAATGTGAATGTATTTCATTGGAAATAGTTACAAACGGTATTTAAATTATGTGTTACTATTTTGAAAGTAACACCATATTTTTTGTTTCATTTTCAACTTAAATTAAGTAATTTATGTTTGTGTATGCTACTAGAGAGTACACTCATAGGAGTCACTTTTTTTTTTTTTTTTTTTTAAAGAATCCATGCATTTAATTTTCTGACAAAATACAGCCTGAGTTTATGTAATTGTTCAGCGACGGCACGTGTAGATGAATATATGCTACTACTGTGTGATCTTTTTTGTTTCAAACACATTTAGTCGAGTCGAGACACAATTGGTGAAACAATTAGATATTTGGTATCAATCGATTCGTTATGAACCAAAATTTAACAATTTTGATGGGGTAAATTTCGATTTGTTTACTGAGATCTTCCCTGGGCAAAACCAAGATGGCCGCCATCATTGAACATTTTAACTAAAATATCTCTAAAAGTATTTCGCCAATTTTAATTGTAAAGGAACTGTTGAAAAGGTAATAAAAAGAGCTACAAATGATATATCAACAATTTTCCCCGAAAGTTTAATATTTTTTAGGTTATATTATTTGGTATGCGTTTTGGATATTTTAAACGATTTTTTCAGGGCACAATGGGTGAAACAACAATGTTTGGGGTATCAATCGATTCGTTCTGAACCGTGCTTTAACAATTTTGATGGAATAAATTTCGATTTTTTTACTTATACCTTCCGGTGGCAAAAAAAAGTTGGCTGCTGCCAATGAACCTTTTGACTCGCATATCTTTAAAAGTATATATTCTATTTTTAATTCACATGTACCTTTGAAAAGGTAATTAAAAGAGCAATAAACTGTATAATTACCATTTTGTCAAAATTTTAATATTTACTGAGGTTATGTTACAAAAACTTAAATTATTTACCACACTCGTCATCGTTATGGAACTTATGGTGCATATATCTACATGACCAAAACGGTTTTTTAATCTGTTTGGCTTGTTTATCCGTAGCATATATCTTTATGTATTCAATGAGTCCTTACTTTGTGTGTTCCGACAAATATAACCCGAGATAATGGATTTGAAGCGACGGCATGTGTAAATGAATAGTGTATGCAATGAGTATTTGATATTGATGTTTTAAACACATTTCGTCGAGGCACAATAATTGATGAAAGAATTATGTATCTGGTATCAATTGATTCGTTATGAAACGTACTTTAACAATTTTGATGAGGTAAATTTCTATTTTTGTCCGAGACCCGTCGCAAAAAACAAGATGGCCGCCGGAAAAACTTTGTTTCATATAATTTTAAAGGTAATTGACAGATATCAATTTCAAAGGTACCGTTGGAAACATAATTTAAGGGGCAATAAATTATAAACTTGCAATTTTCATGAAACTTTATACTGAGTATTTACTGTAGTAATTACTGAGGTAATCTTGTTACCACACTTTATCGTTATCGTTATGGAACAAATATGGCGTATATATATAAAAAATATATAATTGTTTAACCTTTGTTTTATAGTAGTGTACTATAACTGTTTTGGTACCATGGAGAATTTAACAAAGTCCAACCACCGGCATGACCCCGGACATGGAACAAGCTGACATGTGAGCGAACCAACAAGTCCGTTTTATCGGAATATGGCAATCAGTTTGATGTACGCTGCACACCCCCAACTCAACCCAATCACGGCCATTCGACTAACTCTGAAGGTTCTTTAGTCTCCGTTGACAGCGGCTCCAAATCACCTTTACAATCCCTCCTCAACAACTGCTCGACAAGTCCAAATCAAAGTAAAAAACTCTACTTTGGGAATCGAACCCTGGTCCTTCTGCATTGGAAGCAGATACGCTAACCACAAGACCAACGAGCCACACAAAGACCAAATACAAACCAAATATTGTTTAACCTTTGTTTTATAGTAGGTGACTATAACGCTGTTATGTTGGTACCATGGACAGAATTTGAAAAAGTTCCTCCACCGGGCATTGAACCCGGGACCAGTTGGAACAAGCATGACATGGACAGCCAAGGTTCCGTGTTCATTCCCCGGTGGGGTCATTTTTTAATTCTCTCTCTCTCTCTCTCTCTCTCTCTCTCTCTCTCTCTGGATGGAAGATAAGGTTTCACTAGCCTTAATCCCGCCTTAAAATAAAGACCTGAATCAATCAATCAATCAATCTCTCTCTCTCTCTCTCTCTCTCTCTCTCTCTCTCTTCACAATTGCACCAATAGACACAGACACACAGCTAACACACTTCAAATACCAAAACATCGTACGGTGAAATGCAACAAATCACTAATCATAACAGCAAGCCGCCGCTGGAACAAATACCTACTTCTGTTAGAGATCTTTTACCTATGCTGCACTACTAGAGATCTTTTACCTATGTTGCACTACTGCACATACAGCAAGCTGTGGGTAAGACGCCCTCTTGTGGTTTTGTTATGAACTAGGAGAAGAACATTGTTGTGAATGGAAGAAGGGAGTATTATGTTATTATTGATTGCAAGTTGATGAGAATACAGATTGTCTTTATTTAAACAGTATTATTAATGTAGTTAGCTCGTGCCAGACCCTCCAGAACAGATTCCAGCTATTCCAGCTAACATTTCAGAAGTGGGATAGATTTCAGCTAACATTTCAGAAGTGCGGATAGAAAACCTTGTAAGTAACACCCACAAATTAAACCAGTCAAGCCATCAAAAGTAGAAGGCCTTGTAACCATGGCGAATGCAAATTTCCATCATGGCTTTTACAACGACCGAGATCAAGACATTGCCGACTTGACCAATACGACGTCAATAACTAGAATGTCATCGCCTATCAGTCCAGAAAGCTTTAGCCTAAGTCAAAACCCAGGGCCAGAGACTAGAATTCAACCAGAAAGTTTAGATTTCGACTTTGTAGCATCACAACCAGGTGAGCAACAACCAGTACGCCTAGAACAAAATCTTGAACAAGGACCAACCAGAGACCTACGTTTTCCACCAAGTCTAGGCTTAACCCAGAATTTTGCAAACCAACTAGCTAGAGATCAGCTTCCTGACCAGACATCATCAGAACCAGCCACCATCACCCACATGCACCTAATGCAAACCATGATAGAAGACGGAAGGAAAAGGGAAGAGATGCTGATGAATTTGCTATCACAACTCTCCAACAATGCAGCATCAGACAACTTGAGTAGACCTAGAGAGCAATACTGTATAATGCCGGATCTTGCCAAAGGCATTAATAAATTTAGTGGCACAGGAAGTGGTGCGGAGGCTTGTGAATGGATTCGATCATTGGAAGCGATTGCTAAGCTCCACCGATGGCCTGAAAGCTTCATATTGGAATCAGCCAAAACACATTTGGTAAGCGCAGCAGGGCATTGGTATGCTCGAATGAGTGCAAATCGCCAACTTGACTCTTGGTCCCATTTCAAAGCCGCCTTCGAGAAGACATTTGGGTCTAGCATAAGTGTTCCAGAACTGTGGAAGAAGTTACAGAATAGGGTCCAATAAAGACAAGAACCAACTTCACTGTACTTCCAAGAAGTTTCGAGGTACTGCGAGGATCTCAAACTGAGTTTCGGTGACACCAAGCGCCAAATTCTGATAGGACTTGCTTCACAGTCGCTGTATTCCCAGTTGATGTCCAGACACCACTTTGACCTCGATGATCTCTTCAAGGACGTCCGAGAATTTGAAGAAGCAGAAAAGGAGCGTAACCAGAGAGTCCCAAGATTCAACTTCAGCCCACGTGAAGAACGCTCTACACCTCAGCGACAACAGTCGACGTATACACAGAAATTTCAACCAGCCAGTTCCTCAGTCACCAGTCCAGATACCGGTAAACCTACAGCTAATCAGTCAATAATCCCAAATGTGAAATCTTTTCAGTTCCGTACTAAGCCTAACTACCTGAACACTGAAGGAGAACCAATGTGTTTTAATTGTACCAAGTATGGCCACTTAGGTAGGGATTGCCCAGAGCCCAGACGTACGTTCTACTGTGTTAAATGTCAACAAAGTGGACATACACAAAAACATTGTACAGTCGCAGTTAATCAGGGACCTCGTGTCAGCAAACCAGTCACTGACGCGAACACTCTGATTGTGAATGATAAGGACGGCTGTACTCCAGAAAAATACATAAAGTCAGTCACAATTAATGGCACCTTAGGCCTTACAGGATTTATAGACCAGGGCAGTTCTAGCTGCACGATTCAGGCAACTTCTGCCATTCGTACAGGTTTGGCTGTGCAGCCTACTGACAGCGACCTGTTTGGTTTTGGAGATACGAGTACACCCGCGGTTCGACCAATTGGCAAAATTGTTGCTGATGTCGAAATCGATGGTGTCATTGGTAGAGATATCAACTTGCTCATTGTACCAGATCATGCCCAGACAATGGAGATCCTGGTCGGCAGGACCTGGACTGACCTTCATCATGTTGTTCTCCTTAAGATGGATGACAACTTAACTATCAGCAATCGAACCGATTTGCCGTTTTGTGAAATGGAAATTACTCCAGCTGTTCCGTCCATAAAACTTTGCATTCCACAAAATGTAGTTCTTTCTAAACAATCTATGAACTTTATCAAGTTGGTTGCGCAGAATGCCAGTTCCGGATTGGCAAACATTGACCGACGTTCGGACAGGACTCCGTCGCTGATTGACATCCAGGATGGATGCGCAACCGTTCCAGTCTGCAATTCTAATGGTGTTGATATCAGTTTACCTCAAGGGATGTGCATCGCAAGATGTGAACCGGTTCAAGAAGCGTACCAGTTATCAGTGACAAATTTCAAACCTCAGAAGACAAAAATCGAAAAATCAGATCTAAGGATAGGCCCAGGATTAACCAGTGAGAACATTGAGCAGCTGCACCAGCTCGTCAGCGAGTTCCGCGACTGTTTCGCATTGTCTCTTGAAGAGTTGGGATGTACCAACCTTACGGAAATGGACATTCAAGAGATTGAAGGAAGTCGTCCAGTTCACTGTAAGCCATACAGAACCAACCAGGCTGACAGAGAAGCGATAAGCCAGATAGTCCACGATTGGAAAGAAGCCGGTATTGTCAGTGAAACTCGCTCACCTTATGCCAGCCCAGTACTGCTTGTTCGCAAGAAAAATGGTGAAAACCGTCTAGTAGTGGATTACCGTAAGTTAAATGCACAAACCGTGAAAGACTCGTACCCCCTGCCTCTAATTGATTCCCAGCTGGAGAACCTGTCCGGGTGCACAATGTTCACTATTTTGGACCTGGCACACGGATATCTCCAGATTCCGCTGACAGATGCTGCAAAATCTAAAACCGCTTTCATTACTCCTGATGAAACTGGTCAGTTTGAACGCATGATGTTTGGTTTGACGAATGGCCCAGCAGAATTCCAGCGCATGATAAATAATGCACTAGGCCCGCTTCGCAACAAGGTTGCAATGTGTTACCTCGACGATCTGCTCATAGCAGCTCGCAACTTTTGCGAAATGATGATGAAGTTAAGACTAGTATTTGAAGCTCTTCGATTCGCGCATTTGACTCTACGCCTAACAAAGTGTGAGTTTGCTCTCAAAACCATTGAATTCTTAGGTTTTGAAATCAGTGAGGGCAGCGTTCAACCAGGAAGACGCAAGTTGACAGCCATAGCAGATTTTCCTATTCCAGAAGACATACATCAAGTGAAACGATTCCTAGGATTAACAGGCTACTTCCGGCGTTTCATCAAGCGATATGCATCAATCTCAGAACCATTAACCAGACTTACTTGTAAGAACAAAGTCTTCAAATGGAGTGGTCCTCAGAAACAAGCATTCGATACCCTTAAAATGAATCTGACCACTGAACCAGTTCTCGCCCTATACAATAGAGATGCCAGAACAGAACTCCACACTGATGCAAGCTCAACTGGCTTGGCTGGACTACTTCTTCAGGAAGGTAGTGATGGTCAACTTCATTTGGTGTTCTGTGTCTCTAAAAAGACAACCGAGGTAGAGAGGAACTACCATTCTTCGAAGTTGGAATTAATGGCGATTGTTTGGTCAGTTGACAGACTTCGGCAGTTCCTATTAGGCATCCCGTTCACTATAATCACCGATTGCCAGGCGCTTGTATACCTGAATGCAATGCAAACAAAGAACCCCCAGATCGCCAGATGGAGTCATTTACTCCAAGAGTACGACATACTTGAAATTCGGCATCGCCCAGGGATCAAGATGGCGCATGTAGATGCATTGAGCCGTGGCCCCGTTGATCCTCCATCAGATACTCTAGAATCAATCACAGAGTCCAGGCTGGGAGTATTTGTCTCCATGACACTAGAAGACCAGGTGTTGATGATTCAGTCTAGTGACCCGACCCTACGAGAGTTAATCAGAATTGTGAAGTTACCTACTGATGAGCGATCAACCACTGAGAACATTCGCGCAAGTGCGTTCACACTAGAATCAGGTCGTCTTTGCAAAAAGGTACCCGGAGTAGAACAACCCCTTTTTGTTATACCGAACTCGATGAGGAAAGGTATTCTAGTCAAGTTCCATGATCTTATGGGACATTTTGGTTTGGACCGCACCTTGGAGCTTATCCGTAGACACTACTGGTTTCCTGCTATGCGAAGATATGCGAAGCAACACATTCATCTTTGTGTAGAATGTTTAATTTACAAGAAACCCAGTGGTAAGAAGACAACGTTTCTCCATCCTATTCCACCAGGCAAACGTCCCTTTGAAATCGTACACCTTGACCACCTAGGTCCGTTTGTAATAAGTACGAAAGGCAACCATTACCTCCTCGTGATGAGCTCAATTCACTCTCAATCAGATGAAGAATTAGCTACTACTGCGGAAGATCTACAGCCCCACATTTCAGACGATTCCACTGCAGACCGAGACTACCAAAGACCTCGACGTCTAGGAGCAGGCAAACGGCCTGAATATCTAAAAGATTTTGTAGTCTAGGCCTCTCTGGCACTCATTAATTTTTACCATGTCTGAGGGCAGACATTTTGTCAGGATGCCCGAATGTTAGAGATCTTTTACCTATGCTGCACTACTAGAGATCTTTTACCTATGTTGCACTACTGCACATACAGCAAGCTGTGGGTAAGACGCCCTCTTGTGGTTTTGTTATGAACTAGGAGAAGAACATTGTTGTGAATGGAAGAAGGGAGTATTATGTTATTATTGATTGCAAGTTGATGAGAATACAGATTGTCTTTATTTAAACAGTATTATTAATGTAGTTAGCTCGTGCCAGACCCTCCAGAACAGATTCCAGCTATTCCAGCTAACATTTCAGAAGTGGGATAGATTTCAGCTAACATTTCAAACCTATTCCAAAAACTCACCTGCCATGTTCAGGAGTAAAATCCACCAAACTCTACTTTCTACATACCAATAACAAAACAAAAATGGTATCTGTCAAACATATTATTATCAGTTTTCACAGTAGTATTAACATTATGCCTTGGAATAAAATAAACATTGTTTCACTGTAAATATTTGCATTAGTTTTAGCAGTTAAGTGATAATTTTGGATTTAGTATCACTATTAGTACAAGAATACATATATATATGATTAAAGTGGCTCCATCATAACTGACCTTATTTCAGATCTGCCCACAATTCACATATTATGTTATTCCTGAAAGTGTGCTTTTTAATAATTGCCATAGAAGAAAGTATGTTCCCGAATTAAATTTTGAGGAATCATCATTTTAATGAGATGGAATTTCCTATCTTCTAGCATGGTAGGTGAGCAAAAAACCACACTTTCGTTCACTAAATATGTTGTAGAACATCCAAAATATACAACACATTATTAAAAAATGGCTTAAAATTTTTGTTATTCCATCCTCTAAACAACAAGCTTTTGAAACAATCACCTTCCCGAATTAATTCTCGCGATATTGTAGATCAAAGTTACCGCATACTTTAAAAGAAGTCGAAGCGCCTGAAAGACTTGGCAACGCTGCGTGACGTCACACACTGTGACGTAGCGCCGAGCATAGGCGCCGAGGCTGGGAGGTAGGCCTACAGCAGTATGTTCGCCTAGCCACCGCGAGAGATGACACGGGAGGAAAATGCTCACGGAGCAATCCGAGAACAACATTGACCGGCATAAAAATATAATACTACCTATATTAGACCAGTCGAGAAATCCAAATTTATGCTTAGAAATCAATGTTAGCGGCAAAATGTGAGACATTTGGGTACCGGGCTGATTTAGTATATGTAAAAAACTCCAAAAAATCCGAATTTGCCAGGTACCACCTCGGATTTTGGCCCGTTTGCCCAGAATCCAAGATGGCGTCCAACAAGGTATAAAAACCGGATAAACCCATTAAAACTACTATTTCTGTTCATTGAACACGTCAGTGGGGTTCATTTAACGGTTTTAGGGGTCGCGGAGCGCGGACGGGCCAAATTCCGAGGTGGTACCGGGCAAATTCGGATTTATTGGGGTTTTTTACCTATGAATCAGCCCGGTACCCAAATGTCTCACATTTTGCCGCTAGTATTAAAAATCTTCAATTTTTTTACCAGTCTATATGCACTGGTCGTTTTTAGGGATGGGCGAACCTTGGTTTTTTAAGTTTCGAACCGAACTCGAACTTCTGTAAAAAAAGTTTCGAACTTCGAACTCGAACCGAACTTTAAAAAATCTGCTTAAAACCAAAAACAGGGAGGTAGGAATTTCAATTGGACATACTTTAATGTCTAGGCTAAGGCTATATCTCCCTACTATCGAGATCTATTTCATCGACCTTCATCGACAGGATTGACTAGCCTATCCCTTTTGGCACAGCATCCTAAATTTAGGCATAGGCCTAGCCCTAGCCTAGGCAAGGCTACCAAATTCCAAAGTCTTGGTTTAGATAAGAGCTTATAAAACATGTTTAGACACCTATTATCTTCTATATTCTAGGCTAACCTAGGCTAGGCTTTTCCTTACTTGGCCTAGCCCTAGCCTAACCTTAGCCCCTAAGCCTAAAATATTCCTATGTACCTAGCCTAGGTCTAGGCCCTGGTCCATAAACCAAACCTAACAAAGATTGTTGTGAAATCGCGGCCAGTTCTCGTCTAAATACCGCAACTATTAAATTTTATTAGGCCTAGTACATGGGCATGTTATTGTTATCTAACTTTGAATAACAAACGTAAAATGACGATCTATTTTGAGGTTATGTAGCTTATCGACATCGTATTAAGGTGTGTAAGCTGACGCAAATGTGGTTAAAACTTGCCTGCGAGAAATTTATTTGTTAACATAATTGCATATAAACATGGTTAATCGGTCTTTAATCATTGTTCAGTGATTCCAAATAATACTTGTTGCTCTATAAAACATCGTAAATATTGTCGTAAAATTGTCTCAGCGTCTCGTCTTGGCGTCTTATATTAGCAGCTTTCTCATTGGTGGATACATTCATGATGTATCGCATTATTGCTGCGAATCGATTAGTCGAACAATAGAAGGTACGCAATTGGTGGAGAGCTGCTTCCATTTCAATTATTGAAAATATCGCAGGAAATTGATAGTCGAATGAATAATACTGCCTCACCATTGGAGGATTTTCTCGCGCGCGACAGCGGCAAGTTTAAAAGTTCGGAGCAAGTTCGTAATTTTGATAAATCACGAACTCGAACTTCAAATTTCGAACTCGTGACGAACCGAACTTCAAAAAAAGTTCGGTTCAAGTTCGGAATTTCGAACGTTCGCCCATCCCTAGTCGTTTTATCTTCTTGTTATCTTTTTACGTGAACATAGGCCGCGAGATTGAGAGTGTTGGGAGTTGACTTTATCGCCTAGCCCTACCCAAACGTTGAGGGAAGAATGTCTTTGTGTTTGAGTAATTTCCAATGAAAAGTTATAAAAATCATACCGTCATAGATAACAAGTGAACAATAATGATGGGATGAGTAAAAAAAAGTAAAAAAGTTTACCCAATCGGGACTCGACCGGCGACCTTTCGCGTGGAAGGCGAGTACTCTAACCTTTGGTCCAGCAGCACTTACAGTGTCGGGATGGTCCAGAGGGATACTTTTGCAGCCCAGAAGATATACACGCGGACTTAAAACGAGCATAAAAGTTTGTGATGGCAATTAGGAGACTTTTAATACTTTTAAAGCCTACTGCCAATATTTCTTGAATGAAATTGACGTCTGTACATAGCATGTGTTCGCAATTACTGTTTACTTTGGTATGAAACACTTTCGAGGCGGCAGTTTTCTCGACGCATCCACTCGGTTTTTTAAAGCGTTATCTGTACCGGGCGCGACGTATGCGTACTTTTCACAGTTATTATTCTATAGTGTTTAACGTTTTTAACGGAAAGGATTTCGGATGCGCTCTTATCGATTATATCCTAAAACTAGCGCGGCGTACTACAACTAGGTGGAAAGTTCGACTAACCTAACGAAAGTACACAGAGAACTTTGGAGAAAATAGGCTGCGTACGTCGCGACCGGTACGAATAGCGCTTTCCTGAATGGGAAGGCAACCCGTGCCATGTTGCCGAGCCAAATACCAGGTTGACCAAACTCTCGAGAAGAAGTTTCCAACTATTACATATCATATATTTATTGTTTGTAATTACATGAAAGCCTATCATATTGTATGTTTAATGTTTAACGAACACAACATTATTTTGTCCATAGGCCCACTAGCCTAATTTAGTGATTAACGTGTTACTTTGATGAAACGTTTCGATTTCCGAGGTTGGCAATTGCAATGGCAATACTTGACTAGTCAGTTAGCAATTGTACCAATAAGATGAATAAGTTTCCTAAAATTTAACAATTAAAAATATATTAATACTTACAGTAGTAAAATAAATTACAGTGGTAACATTATCTGATACAGAAAACACCAAGTAGGCCCTATTTTATCAGTTGTAGCTGAATAATAATATTATACTCTTGAGTCCGCTGGTACACTCGCATGAGCCACTTTAAGTATTATAAGCATGAAGTTAATATATGTATTAGACATAGTACCCTACACTATCAAAATTGTTGCGCCATGTTCTCAACTTGTTGACAAGGACTACACTCTCGTGGTGTCACTCATCAACATGTGACGATTTTTGAACATTCCGTCAAAGAACTGCCACTTCGAAACTGTTCATACCAAAATAGAAGTAATTACGTACATATGTTGTATACAGCTGTGAATTACATTAAAAAAGTATGGCAGATCGACATAAAAGAGTTAAAAGTGTCGTAATTGCCATCCCGAAGCTTTTATGTCATCTCGAGTCTGCGTGCGTATCTGATGGGATAATGACTACCACTCTAAGCGGCGCAGGATTTCAGTTCGCTGCTGGCTCAACGGTGAGAGCGCTCGGCTACCACGCAAAGGGTCCCCGGTTCGAGTCTCGTTAGGGAAAACTTTTTTACCATTTTTTACTCACCTCATCATTATTGTTGTGTCTTATCTGTAACGGGTACGATTTTTTATAACTTTTTCAGTGTAATTACTCGCACAAAAGTCTTTTTCTTCCCACACAAATTTTTATTAATGCACACCGATGGATCGTACTCAACCAATGATCACGTGACAAAAATGTCGTCACATTGGTTGAACGTCGTCAACATCTGGTCAACATTTCTCAAAAGTTGAACTTTTCAACTTCTTGTCAAAATATTGCGTGGTCGTCAATGTTGAGTCAACATATTTCAGTGTGTGACAGCAGCATCACATTTCAATGCTATCTACATCTGGTCAACAAGTTGAGTCAACATGTTGCGTCAACATGTTGATAGTGTAACAAGACTTTTAGTACCCTACAATCTTATTCATAACTCATATTGTCATTTCTCGATTTGTTTAGCCGGGAAACACTCCCGTAGGTGTAATTGATATTATTTACTACAATTCAGAAATTAAAAAAGTCCGCCCCAACCGGGAATCGAACCACGGATCTCCCGCATTCCAGACAGGCGTCTTAACCACTAGACCATCAGGACGGGATAACAGCAAGCCGCCTCTGGAACAAATACACAGGAGCAGCTTAGTGACTCCTATGCACTGATATGTTGCAGGTGATAACACTTCTACCTCAAGCTGGACTAGGTTCGGTCAGTGGCGTGGCGAACATACCAAATCGGAGCCCAGGCACCGATACCAAAAGGGGTGGGTGGGTGGTCCCCCAGGGACCCACCCACCCCTTACTTTTTAATGAAACATAATATTTTATATACTTTATATGACTATTTTAATTGTGATAATCACACCTACTGAATTGTATGGCATACAGCTCTTTACTTACGGTACCTTAGAGTGTTACTGGACTGTTGTAAAAGTTTGTCATGAATCATGATGTTTTAGTAAAAGTGCAGACAACATGCATGATGGATATTCATCCAGTAGTTCTCAACTCAACTAATAACAGGTAGCAATTCAACAATTCTGCTTAATGAATAGACACGTTCGTTATACTATAACTTATTTCATTTGATTGAATAGATTGATTTGAGGAATTTATAAAGTAAATACAGCTGGTGGCATGGAGGAAGTCTAGAACATTTTCGAGTTTTCTGTTTTAATTTTTAAATTACCGTCTTATGATATGAAGCAGGATTATCGACGTCGTGAATGCAATAAGAAGAACATTCTTGGACCTATTTGAATTGAAGTATTTCCAGTACAATTTCTAGATAAAAATGCATTGATTTCAATGAAATCGAGACAGTAAGTTTGTCCGTTAAAGAATAAAATTGTATCTTTTCTCTTCAAATATTACAAACAAAATGTTTCTTCAAAACTCCCAGAATTGTACCAAATAACCTTAAATAATCATTTTCCCGGGGGCAAGCCCACGGAGCCCCTAGTTTTCATTATTATGCGTTTTAGTAGTTTTCCTAAATCCCAAATAATAGCTCTGCCAATAAACGGAGAAAACGAACAAAATAACCAAATTGATTTCCAAAATGCACAGATTATCTAACGATCTAGGACATCCAATTTCTTTTCAAATGGGAAGGCCCCCGGATTCCTCTTGTAGGCAAGTTGTAGGCAAGTAATCAATGAAGAATTTCTTCATTGATTACTTTCATAATGTGTATTTTTTCCCAAATTCTGGCTATGCCGCTACGAGGAGGCGAAGAGGAATAACACACCGTTGGCTTTATGAGTTCAACAATTAAAACATAGGCGCAATCTGTTCAGCGATTCGGCTGATTTTTATAGTTCACATTATTTAGCACACACACGCACAGAGTCACAGGATAAGCGCCGTTTATCTTGAATAGTAATCCTCATTCGCTTTGCTTACTCGTCGAATAAAATCATATTAACTGCCGGTAAAAAGCACCAAATCCATTCTAGGATCACCAAAATTAAAAATATTCCCTGCGGGGCTAATCTGAGGTAGACAAAAAAGAATTACAAACCGTTGGCTTTATGAGTTACAAAAAAAACAATATTTTCAGCGATTTCATTAAAATTTCATTACATAAAAATGAGGCTATCAACATCTATGAAGTCATATTAATTGCTGGTAAAACGCACCAAATCCATTCTAGGATGACCAAAATTGAAAAAATTCCCTGCGGGGCTAAACTGTGGAAGACTAAAAAATTATAAACCGTTGGTTTTATGAGTTCAACAGAAAAATTTCAGCCATTTCATTAAAATTTCATAACATAAAAATGAGGCTATCAACATCTATAAAATCATATAAATTGCCTGTAAAACGCACCAAATCCATTCTAGGATCATCAAAATTGAAAAAATTATCTGCGGGGCTAAACTGGGGGCACGCCCCCAGACCCCCTTGTTGCCCACGAAAGTAGGGGGTGGGTATAGTTAAAATATTGTAGGCACCGATCACTCTTAGTAGTTCGCCACGCCACTGTATGCACTGATATGTTGCAGGTGATAACACTTCTACCTCAAGCTGGACTAGGTTCGCAGGTTCTCAGGTGGATGTTGTAACACAGGAGCAGCTTAGTGACTCCTATGTACTGATATGTTGCAGGTGATAACACTTCTACCTCTAGCTGGACTAGGTCTGCAGGTTCTCAGGTGGATGTGGTAACACAGGAGCAGCTTAGTAACTCCTATGCACTGATATGTTGCAGGTGATAACTCTTCTGCCTCAAGCTGGACTAGGTTCGCAGGTGCCTCAAGTGGATGCGGAAACTCAGGAGCAGCTTAAGAGGCTTAAGGACAATCTCTCCTCTTTTCTCAATCAACAGTATTAGTATTCTTATTTTTACTTAAACATATCAAACAATTTGGTCCAATTTGGAATCCCTGGATGGAATGTTACTGATAGTTGAAACCAATTACAATCAGTTTTCATCTGTCACAAATCCACTTCCTGTTCTTATTTTTAAATATTGAAAATATGTTTTGTCATATGCTTTCTTGATCCATGGTTTAATGTTATATCTGTTTTTACGGAAAATATGTCGCACAGTAGTTTGGAAAGTAACAATAGTAGTAATAATACTGTGCGTGATATTTTCCTTAAAATTGGTTATTACTTATTTAAACATATTTTTTAAACATACAATTTTAATTTAAACAAATGTTGAAAAGAGAACACCTGAGCTTGTTTAATAAGTATAAATCATTTATTTAATTAGCACGAATGTGAAAAACTTACTGCCATTGTACAAAAACACAACAATCCTAAATAAACAAAATAGTCACTGCCACCTAAGGGTGCTGCAGTATCAAACAAATTAACATCTCAAAGATATCCAAATCTAATGGCGTTTTCCATTGGCCCGCACTCAGGTCGCCCTAGTAAGCACCGGATTGCCACTTGTCTTTTCATTTGTTCAGTTTTGTAATGTTATTCAAGTGGAGGTTCACATCAATGACATGTCTGCACTCGCAGAGTGCATGCCAATGGAAAACACCATAACATTTTCCCACCTTGAGATGTGGCAATGTTCATTCACATTTAGACACAATATGACTTATATTCAATATTCATTAAACTACATTCTTCGGCAGATACTTCTAAAGGAAAAATACATTGTATTGGGCGAAGTAGCTCCCCATTTTCCGTTCGGAATCTATGTTGTCACAGTCTGCCACTCCATCTTCTTGAATATCTTGTAAAAACATTGATGGCTTCAGTGGAACAAGATCTCCATCACCATATGATATGTGAGTGGACGTGAATTAATAACAGATTCACAATCGCATAAATCAGTTATCATCTCCTTTTCCAAGTGATCTCTTCAAAAGCTGTTTCATTAAACGTATTGTAACGATTGGCTTCTCCGTGCTTATCTACCTCAGTTAAACTTCTTGGATTTCTCGTTTTTTCTTAGCTATTAGATACCTCTCCTTCCTATCTCGATTGTTGGGCGCCAGTAATAACTCGTTAAGTTACTACGAGTTGTTCTACTCATTAGTGCTAGGGATAGCGAAGACAAAGGGAAATATCCCGACACAAATAAACGTTGACCTACAATGCAATGACATGTACTTACTACCTTGTGTGCACTGTAAGACAAAACCTTGTCTTTCAGTGTACACTCGGCTCACAGGACTCCAAGCTTCCACAAGGGTGGGCGCGGCTGGCTGCTCCTGCCGTACGTCCTGGATGGCTGGCGCACCTGCTTAATCTAGTGTCTAAAATCTAGGGTTTTCTGATTTTATAGGTTGGCTGAGGGCCTGAGATATGTAAAAGGAAGTAAATGGTGTTGTGAAGGACATTCCGGGCAATGCACTCGTACACTGTAAAGGTTGGAATTCCGTAGTATAATGAAAACTTAGATAACATGTGATACAGTATTGAACAATTGACTCGATTTTAACTTCCAATGCATTGGTAAACAAGAAAAAAACCCCATTTAGAATATACATTCATTATTGATACATGATAAGGCCTGATATGGTTGAATAAATTTAGTACTCAACACTGTCCTGCTGCATGCTGACCGAATGGTTGTTGTCGACGATGCGTATTTCACACGTGTACGAAGCGTAGTTGTAAGGAGGGAAAAGTTGAATTTGAGGCGGAAACCTGGCGTCGGCGTCCCCTGTTTTGGAAGGCGGACCGGTTGCGCGTCGGCGTCGAAATCCCAAGTAGGCGGATTGACCCGAACTGCTCGTCGGATAGTGGACTATCCGGCACTTCCCTCTCCTCACGTACTGGTTCGTGTGGACGATCCAACGGGGTTGGTTATTATGGTATGGACATGGGGAGGATCAACAGGACACAAAACAATGAAAATCTCCAACAGGAGATGGACCTAGTAGGTGCAAGTGGTGTGGGTCCTGAGGTCTCCGCGTGTTACCACGTGGTCAGATCCAGATGGAAATTCGAGTATCCTCGAATTTAAGGATGGATTTATTCAAATTTTCTATTTGATATTTCAAAAAAAGGATTAATTTAGATAGGTTTGGTAAGGCCTGAAAGGTGTAGAGTGGACCAAAGGAACAGCGTGGTCGGCATGGTGTACGGGTTTGGGCTACCACATGGCGTGGTTCTCTTCCTCCCACAAACTCCGCGGATTTTTAATAGATATTGAAATAAATGGCCTAACACCTCACTGTTCCTCGTTGGCTCTTGTCTGGCTCGATAATCCTGCCATTGGAGCTATTGCTTCATGCGAAGTCACAGACTGTGTCGATACGCGCACAGTCAGTAAGCACCTGTATACTTCACTCGTACCAAGACACTAGTGAGCGAGCCTCTGTACGAGCATATCCAGAGTGTCGGCTGGCTTCCTGGCTTGATAAACGCAGGGTTGCGCCGCATGATCTGGACTATAACAATCGATCCTATTGGGTTCATCGCTCAGCGTGCTTCGTCTGCACCACTAACAGGTAGCTCTTTCCTTTGATTCTAAGTCCGCTCGTGCAAACAGCTATAAACTAACGGGTAACCAAGTGCACAGGTTTTTGAATCTTGTATCTGCACTGCCTACACCGTCGTCGAATGTCACCCTCCTCATTTGGCATCTGAAATCTGCTAAGCATGCGACTTCAATCTCTCGATTCTCAGAACTGGTTGACAAGGCATTCACACTGAATAACATCGCCAACTAGCGCTCTCTTGCCAGCCAAGGTCAGACGACATTACCCTGGCGGCAAAAGATTTGCCCAGCTGGATTAGTACGCAACCTCTTGGTACCTAGCTTAGTTTCTCACATTAACAATAGATATTATCATACAATAAATTACTCATTGACAGATGATGTTTAATACGGCAGTGCTTAATTAATTTACATATTTATGGAAATTAATTGCGAAAAATTTAATTAGGACAGAGGGGGCAAGGCGACCCGTTACAGTATCAAGCGTTTAAACTTTGAATTTTAAACGTTATATTTAAACATAACATTATTGGTGTACAATGGGGGGCCAACGAGGATACCCTAAAAACTACATATAAAACATATGTGCGACCTCTACTTGAATATGGCAGTTCTCTACTTATAACGTCAACCAAAGGAGCCACAGATGCACTGGACAGGATACAAAATCAAGCCCTCAGAATAATCACAGGAGGTGTTAAGTCAACCCCAATTGTTGCCATGGAAGCTAAAACTAACATACCACCCCTGGAGGCCAGAAGAAACAGTTCAGCAGTTTGCCTGCATGAGAAGCTGATAAGACTAGACCGGATGGAATGGGATAGAGAACCCTATGAACATCTCAAGACACAAAAAACATTCATTACAGCAGTGAAAGAGGTGAAGGAAGGTCTCATCGGGCAATTGAAACACACAGAGAGAGAAAACATCCCCCTACCAAATATAAACATTGCCATACTAGACGCCCTACATGAACTGACAGTGGATGGACTGGGTAAGACAAAGACATCCTACATAGACGAGGAGTTGAGAAAACTAACAATAACTCACATACACAAGAACTACCCGGAAAAGGATTGGCTACACATTTACACGGATGGCTCGGCTACCCCAGGTGAGGGACAAGCTGGGGCAGGCATATATTGCAGAGAGTTTGAGGAATCTCACCCTGCAGGGGGAAATGGTAGCTGCTATGACGGAGAATTGACTGCTATTCTTAAAGCCCCGTACAAAGTTAAAGACTGCCGCAGTGATAAAATTGTAATTTTAACAGACTCAAAAGCAGCAATACAAGCCATAGTCAACAAGGAAGTGGCGGATTCTGCGGTAAGGCAGTGCAAATTACAAATCCTAAGACTGCACAATGCAAACAAGGTAATTAACCCGAGAGTAGTCGCGTGTGGTCTTTTAGACCGACTTTTTTTTTCAACAGTTGGTATTTGCACAGCGCGCATGCGTGGCTTGTCTAGTTCCGCCTACCTTCCCAAAATAGATTTGTGAAGCCAGTGTGCAATACGCGATTCAGTGTTCTGCAGAACTTCATCTAAGATAAGAGGTCCTGTTCGGTTGCTCGGTCTTTTCGACCGCTGCGCGACTACTAAGGGAGGCAAAAATATGCATACTCAATCACTATTATGAGACATGTATTTTGTTATTGTAGGTTGATTATTCTTCAACATACAGTGTTGGCATGATATTACTGTCTTGGTTTACTAATAATACGAACTACAGGGTGTTTCAAAACATATTTTTATACCTTTTTGTAGGTTTGCTACTTTTCTGTGTTTGATTGATTATTGATTGATTTTATTGATTATTGATTGACAATTGATTAATATAACCAGGTATGCTGTTACATATATTATAAATTACCTTATATTCGTAATCAAAACGTCATCCTAACGTTATTAGCCCATAATAAATAATGCGGTCTAAAGGACCGCGCGCGACTACTAACGTTACAAACAGGGGCGCGACTACTCTCGGGTTAAGAGCGTTCACCACCTGCGTTTTAGGCAATTTTCTGTTTGCTCGGCTGAATGACATCACAGTTGTTAGAAATTTTGAACATATCTCAAGAAAGTGGAAATAAAGGTTTCTATAGAAACACATTCCTAAAATTTGTTTTGAAATAATTTATAAAGAATAAATTAGATTTCACAAATTTAAATTTTGTTACTATATTCGGGAATTTTTTCTGGCTGATCAAGTCAAAATTTTGAAAATCTATGACTGTAAGAACGTCCATGTATGCTTTATTGACAAGTTTGCAAAATTGTATATATACGTAGGATGCTTTTTGACCGAGCAAACCGCTATTTACTAACTGTCAAAAGGGTGGTGAACTCTTAAGCTGCAATGGATACCATCACACTGCAATGTATATGGCAATGAGAAAGCGGACTTCTTAGCTAAGAAAGGTAGCAAAATGCTACAACAGAGCAAAACGATAACTTACAGCTCAGTTAAAGCCTATGTAAATGCTGCAGTTTCTAAGAAAATTAGAAAGAATGGGTCAAAAAGGGACAAGACAAACCATGGCAGGAGTACACCACGCAGCCAAGAAAACCCAACAAAATATATGATAGACGAACAGAAACAGCACAGTTCAGGTTAAAGACTTAACATGACCTTCTAGGGAAGCATCTGCACCAAATAGGTGTTTGAAACCAGTACCTGCAGATTGTGTGGAAACGGTGAACATGACAGACGACATCTAAATACTTGTGCCAGTCTGGCAAATGAGCGTGAAGCAATGCCCAACGGCATAAAGAGGGAGGAAAGGGAGGCTCGTCTCTACTGGTTGACTAGATCAAGCATGATGGCATCATAGGCCAAATGTGGGCATTTGAGAAGAAGAAGAAGAAGAAGATATTAATTTATTTCAGAAATAATTGTTTTTTACGGTTTAAGCCACTCCTTGAGTTAATTACCACTCAACGTTTCGGAACTAACACTGGTGTTTCTTTATCAATTGATTGAATTACAAACTGAAAATAGATACATGTGTTATTAGTTAGTTGTTAGTGGTAATTAAACTCAAGAAGTGGCTTATACCCTAAAAAAATATTTCTTAAATAAGTTAATGTAAGTCTAGCCACAAAAGTATTTGTCAACATATTATATGTTATGACGAAGGTTTTCGTAGACCGATTCTGATGTTGTATCGGGTTTTGGGGTTTTCGTCCACGTGTAGTGTTTATTAGGTACATACCACCCTCCACCAACAACGTTTCGCCGGAATGTCCTCCAGCATCTTCAGGTTTTCCGTGCTCGCCCATCGAAGAGGAAGGAGAGAAGCAAGCCCGGTCCTGTCAAAAAAACCTGAAGATGCCGGAGGACATTCCGGCGAAACGTTGTTTTAAAAGGTATGTACCTAATAAACACTACACGTGGACGAAAACCCCAAAACCTGATACAATATATATTTTTATGTTCTGTTGTAGGCTTTCGTGATTCATGGTTTATGTTATGTTACACTTCACGGAAATAATCATGCACACATTGTATTTTCGGGTAGTCCGTGTGGTTTTATTTTATTTATTCCAAAGTTTCGGGCAGTTCTCCCTGCCCATCTTCAAGGAAATTAAACATAAAACAATATAAAAAACAAACAAAACCATACTTCATAACAAACACTGCAACTAGATACATAGACAAAAACTAAATAGCTTAGAAAACATAGGTAGGGCCTACTCATGACAAATTATACAACCGTGTGAAGCCATCAACATTATCCTATTACTGTTTAGATGACCTCAGCGTACGAGTAGATGGCTCAAGGGGTTCTTGTTGAGTCTTCCTTCTCTTGTCAACTCTTGGAGGAGGACGGACTGCAGACATTTCAATAGGGAGAGCTTTGGGTTGAACATTACAGCCTTGCAAAACATGTTTCCATGTGGCTGGAAGTCTTTTGGCATCATCCCGTGTGTTCATGTTGTGTTTCCGTTTCTCCATCTCCACCGCCTCTCTTACGATACGGGGCACCTCATGTTCAACTTTGGCTAGGGTTTTAGCTTCATCAAAGTTAATCCAGTGTTCCTTGTCGAAAGCATGTTGGAAAAGAGCTGAGGTGGTTTCCATACGTCTAACTGCAACTCTATGTTCGTCGATGCGGACAGATATTTTGCGGTTAGTTCTTCCTACGTATGTCTTTTCGCAACTTCCACATGGAATTTCATATATACCATGGGACTCGTTAGGAATGGTGTCCTTAGCGTTGCGTAACATTGCTGATATCTTCCGATCCGTGCTAAAAACAGTTCTTATATTCTGCTTTTTGAGTAAACGGCTTATTTTATCAGTGGTTCCTTGGACGTAAGGCAGAAATGCAGTTGCTCGAGGTTCGTCTTTTGGAATATCTTGATCAACAGGTTTACTCGACGTTTTATGGAATGCTCGAGCAATTGTGTTGGGGGAAAATCCGTTAGAGAGTAAGGTGTCTCGTAACCCAATCATTTCTTCAGCCATGTGCTCAACGTCAGACAGTCTTTTGGATCGTAAAGCAAGGGTGTTCACTACTGTGGCAAGCTGTGCTGGGTGGTGGTGTGATTCCGCGTTTAAATATCGATTTGTATGCGTTGGTTTGCGGTAGATGGTATGTCCGAAGGTCTCATCCTCTCTCTTGATTAAAAGTACATCTAAAAATGGGAGGCATTTGTCTTGTTCTATTTCTATTGTGAATTTGATATGTTCATTTAACCCATTCAGATAGTCAAGAAAGATATAAAGTTCATCAACTCCATGTGTCCATATGGCACAATATCATCGATATACCTTAACCATAAACTAGGTTTCAAACAGGCATTTTCCAGAGCTTTTACTTCAAAATCAGCCATGAATATATTTGCAATAGCAGGAGACAATAGAGATCCCATAGGTGCTCCCTGGTCCTGTTTGTACATGTTTCCCTCATATCTAAAATACGTGTTTGAAAGACAGTGCTCTACCAAATCAGTGATGTACCCAGGAGGCTTAATTTTTGAGCAAATGATTTCCATAACTTCTAATATACCGGTAGGTACTTTTGTGAAAAGTGAGACTACGTCAAAACTCGCCAACAAATGCTCAGACTTGGCTGGTGTCCGCATCGACGAACATAGAGTTGCAGTTAGACGTATGGAAACTACCTCAGCTCTTTTCCAACATGCTTTCGACAAGGAACACTGGATTAACTTTGATGAAGCTAAAACCCTAGCCAAAGTTGAACATGAGGTGCCCCGTATCGTAAGAGAGGCGGTGGAGATGGAGAAACGGAAACTAGGGATGGGCGAACCTTGGTTTTTTAAGTTTCGAACCGAACTCGAACTTCGGTAAAAAAAAGTTTCGAACTTCGAACTCAAACCGAACTTTAAAAAATCTGCTGAGGTAGGAATCTCAATTGGGCATACTTTAATGTCTAGGCTAAGGCTATATCTCCCTACTATCGAGATCTATTTCATCGACCTTCATCGACAGGATTGACTAGCCTAGGAGCTAGCCCTTTTGGCACAGCATCCTAAATTTAGGCATAGGCCTAGCCCTAGCCTAGGCAAGGCTACCAAATTCCAAAGTCTTGGTTTAGATAAGAGCTTATAAAACATGTTTAGACACCTATTATCTTCTATATTCTAGGCTAACCTAGGCTAGGCTTTTCCTTACTTGGCCTAGCCCTAGCCCCTCAGCCTAAAATATTCCCTATGTACCTAGCCTAAGTCTAGGCCCAGGTCCATAAACCAAACCTAACAAAGATTGTTGTGAAATCGCGGCCAGTTCTCGTCTAAATACCGCAACTGTTAAATTTTATTAGGCCTAGAACCACCGCCGTCTGGATGTATGTAAGATACAAATAAGCTGCTTGTCGTGGCTCAACAAAATTTGGTCATTACTTTCAGTGAACTTTCAGTCGATAATGAAGTTCCTGCCTCCCTTCACTAACACCATCTATGGTTCAAATCTGGAACTAAATCTGTGAAACTTCCTTTACGTACTTGAGTTTGTTGTCATAATGCATGGAAAGTAAACAGTTGCTCAATATGAAACGTTCCAACTAAATTAAAATATCATTATCATCTTTATTATTTACTTTAATTAAAAGTCCTTAAGGCCCAATCCTAAACCTAAATAAATCTACTTCCGCCTAGAGACGCTTTCTACTTCCGCCCCCCTTAACTAACCCTATCTAGCGGAAACCAGACAAAGCTCTACCTTTTGCATGTCAATCATTTAGGTAACATGGGGAAATTGGAGCCACGACAAGCAGCTTAATTTGTATCTTGCATACATCCAGACGGCGGTGCCTAGAACATGGGCATGTTATTGTTATCTAACTTTGAATAACAAACGTAAAATGACGATCTATTTTGAGGTTATGTAGCATATCGACATTGTATTAAGGTGTGTAAGCTGACGCAAATGTGGTGAAAACTTGCCTGCGAGAAATTTATTTGTTAACATAATTGCATATAAACGTGGTTAATCGGTCTTTAATCATTGTTCAGTGATTCCAAATAATACTTGTTACTCTATAAAACATCGTAAATATCGTCGTAAATGTCACAGCGTCTCGTCTTAGCATCTTATATTAGCAGCTTTCTCATTGGTGGATACATTCATGATGTATCGCATTATTGCTGCGAATCGATTAGTCAAACATTAGAAGGTACGCAATTGGTGGAGAGCTGCTTCCATTTCAATTATCGAAAATATCGCAGGAAATTGATAGTCGAATGAATAATACTGCCTCACCATTGGAGGATTTTCTTGCGCGCGACAGCGGCAAGTTTAAAAGTTCGGAGCAAGTTCGTAATTTTGATAAATCACGAACTCGAACCGAACCGAACTTCAAAAAAAGTTTGGTTCGAATTCGGAATTTCGAACGTTCGCCCATCCCTAACGGAAACACAACATGAACACACGGGATGATGCCAAAAGACTTCCAGCCACATGGAAACATGTTTTGCAAGGCTGTAATGTTCAACCCAAAGCTCTCCCTATGGAAATGTCTGCAGTCCGTCCTCCAAGAGTTGACAAGAGAATTAAGGAAGACTCAACAAGAACCCCTTGAGCCATCTACTCGTACGCTGAGGTCATCTAAACAGTAATATGATAATGTTGATGGCTTCACATGGTTGTATAATCCCACACATAACAAAAACTTGTAAATATACAGCCAAACCTTACACACTCAAAAGAAATGAGATCTAAAAAAAGTGCCAAGCTCATCTACTTTTCCACATTTGCGCATTCTTAATTCATAAACGTACAGTGTCCCGTAACAACGTCCTTGAAAAGCTTCGCAAAATAGAATTTGCAACTATTAATTTTAACGTAATGGTCATGCAAATTCTATTTTGCCAAACTTTTCAAGGATGTTGTTACGGGAAACTGTACGTTTATGAATTAAGAATGCGCAAATGTGGAAAAGTAGATGAGCTTGGCACTTTTTTTAGATCTCATTTCTTTTGAGTGTGTAAGGTTTGGCTGTATAATATTTACAAGTTTTTGTTAAGTGTGGGATCTCATTACTTTTTCAAGTTCCATTGCAAAATTATTTGTTAAAATATTATAATTCTATCAAAGTCGATTTAATTGCTATGGTATTACCAATTATCAATAGAATGAAAGTATAGTGGTCCAAAGACTTGCTTTTTGTAAACAATGTAGGTGATTATGTAGTGTTTTTACACCTTTATAACTCCAATAACTAGGCGGGGAAGGTTTTGTTTACAACAGCTTTATTTACGCCATCATGATCAGAGAGTGAACTAGGTCAGAGCCTTCTAAAGATACATACATGTTGATACAATGTAAGCCTAAGGTGGCGGTGCACTTTAGGCGGTGATTACAAATCACTACATCTCCCTTTTCTTTTTTTAATAAGAAGATTCTTAGATCTCTTAGTTATTATGAGAATAACATAAAATAGAGAATGAGGTAACTCAACGTTTAAACCTTCTAACTTATTTTTCTAACAATGCAAAGAACGTACTCTACTTGTTTAAGATAATGCAAAGAATATAATAAATCTAATTTAAACATAGAGTACTCAACTTAATTAAGGTAATGTAAGGAATATTAAAACCTAATTTAAATATACTCAACTTAATTAAGGTAGGTAATGCAAAGATTATAATAAATCTAATTTAATGTGAAGAACAGAAATAACTCATAGGTTCATCTTCTGTGTTGGCTTGACCCTCCTGCCGGAACGAGTGGTCTTTTCCGTCTGGCTTCCAACTTCCTTTTGGGCGGGGCCAAACTCTTTCTTGGAGACACGGGCTGCTCGGGTGGCTCACCTGGTAACTCCAAGGGTCCATTTGTAGGTCCAGTTGTACTGTCAAGTGACTGTCTAGAAACAGCAACTGGAGGTTGGTTAGAACTAGGAATGGATAAGGAATTGTCCTGAGAATTGCTGTAAGGAGGAATGAATGGATATGGCATTTGCTCTGGGCTGTGGATTTTGCCTGTTGGGATTAGGTGGAACCGGTTTCGTCGTAAAAACTCTTCCTGCAGATTTCAGGAGGTAGGATCGAGGTTCTTCTGTCTTTTGATGACTTTCCATATCTTTTTAGGTCTGTTATCCACACTTCTTCTCCTTGTTGTAGTTCAGGAAGCTCTACTGCTTTATGCCAAGAGTCATGATTTTTCTTTGTCTCTCTTTCAGCTCCCTATCTTTCTCTCGAAACTTCTTTAAGTCCGGCCATTTGGCTCCAGAGATGATGGATGTGTTGGGATGTTTGTTCTTAATTTCCGACCGAAAAGTAGTTCGGATGGACTGTATCCCGACTCTAGCGGTGATGTGCGATATGCAAGTAAGGCCAAGTTAGGATCCTCTACCTTGCTCTTCTGCAGAATCTTTTTCACCGACTTTACACTGGCTTCGGCGAACCCGTTGCTTTTTGCGTTTTCTGGGCTGCTTGTTGTCAGTGTAAATCCATATTTTTTTCCCAAATTCTCGGAATTCTTTACAATCAAATTGACTTCCATTATCTGCACGGAGGATCTTGGGTATACCAAATCGTGCAAATATCCCTTAATCTTATTTATGATGTGCATGAAGTCATGTTCTGAAGTAAGACCACCTCCGGATATCGTGAGAAATAGTCTTCTACTGTAAGGTAGTTACGTCCTTCAATAGTGAGAATATCAGCTCCAACGAAACATCCACGGTCCTTCAGGTAACACTGTACTGATCAGGGGTTCCACAGGGTTGCTTCTGTGTTCAATACAGGTCTTGCACTTAGATATCAGTGTCTGAAGGTCTTCATTTATGGTTGGCCACCATACAGACTCCCTCGCTCTGCGACGACATTTTGACACTCCCAAATGTCCCGCATGTAGTCTTGTTAGAATCTCTTGGCGCATGCTGACTGGAATAGTAATCGATTTCCTTTCAAGATTAGGTCATCCGCAATCACTAATTCATCCTTGTATTTTGCGTACTGCGAAAATTGAGGATTCTTTCTTGCCTGGTTCGGCCAATTATCAGTTATGAAACCTTTCAAGGTTACACAAGTATTGTCTGCTTCTTGCTGCACTCTATCTCGTCGATCTTCGAGTCTGTAGCAGGCAAGCTAGCTATGATGCTGTGAACATAGGCTTCGACTGCTTCTTCTAGAAACTTGTCTTGGGTTGTTCATTATACCACGTATCGGATCTCTGGAGAGAGCATCGCAGTGTACATTCTTTGCCTGGTATATACTTGATGTCGTAATCGAACCTAAGCATTCTCATCTGAGCCTTTGAAGTCTAGGAGTCATTTCAGCTATTGGCTTAGATCCGAATAGTGTGATGAGAGGCTTATGATCCGTGTTTATTTGGAACTTCATCCCAATGATGTACTCGTAGAAACGTTCACAAGCATATGTGAGCCGAGTGCTTCTTTTTCTATTTTTGGGCCCATCTTCCCTCTGTAGGAGTCAAACTTCTTGACGCGTACATGACTGGCCGCCACGAATCATTCTCTTTTTTCTCAAGAAAAGGCACCTAATCCATATGATGAGGCATCAGATGTAACACGAGTTTCTCTATTAGGGTTGTACATTGCCAGTGTTGGTGTATTGGATACCAACTCTTTTAACTGCTGGAACGCATGTTCTTTATGAGGTCCCCAAATCCAATCGTTCTTCTTGCTCAATAGATCTCGCAATGGTTTGGTTAATTCGGCTACGTTTGGAAGAAACTTCAACAGAAAGTTGATTGTGCCTAGGAATCGGCGAAGTTCTTCTACGTTTTCCGGATTCTTCATGGCTTTTATAGCCTCCACTTTGGATGGGTCTGATTTAATGCCATCTTTACTGATTATATGTCCCAAGAATTGTACACTAGGAACATTAAATTGGCATTTACTTTTATTTAGAGTTATGTTTTCCTCTTCTAGTCGCTTCAGAACAGCATCTAGGTTTTCGTCGTGCTCTTTCTGTGTGCGACCCTAGACCAAAATGTCATCTATGTGGTTGCACACACCTTTAAGACCTTCTAGTACCTGCGTTATCTTTCTTTTGATAGTGCTCAGGCCCTGAGCAAATACCAAAAGGCATTCGATTGAAGAAATATCTTCCTTGCGGTGATATGAAGGTGGTCAGTCTTGCCGACTCTTCCTTTAGAGGAACCTGATAGAATCCCTTACTTGCGTCAAGTTCGAAAAGTATTTTGGCGTCTTCGATTTGCGCTAGCGTTTCTTCAATAGTTGGCAGTGTATGTCGTTCACGGCGAATGCTTTTATTTAATTCGTGTAATCGACACATATGCGCACACCTTTATCGGGTTTGGGAACCAAACTAATGGGGCGCACCAATCAGTAGGTTTTTCGACTGGCGTAATTATACCATCCTGAACCATTTTCTCTAGTTCTTCTTTGACTTGGCCTCGAAGTGGTAGAGCAATCCGCCTAGGAGCTGCTAAAGGCATATGGGACGGCATCCTCTCGGAGCGAGATTGAAAATTCATGTTTCATTTTCCCCACCCCGTTCAGTAACTTAGGGTATTTATCCAGGGGATTTTGGTTTTAGACTCTGCTGGTCTCCGCTGCTGGTGGCGGTTGACAGACTTTGTACTAAGGTAAGTAAGCCTAGAGCTTGAATGGCTGGTCGCCCTAATAGTGGTTCATGCACGCTTTCACAGATAAACATATCCTGAGTGGAGGACTGCTTCTTCCATTTGAGGTCCGAGCGTATATTTCCGATTGCCTGCAATGGTATACGTACCGGTCCAAAAAGTTGCTAAGACGTAGGCCTAAGTTTAGTTTCCTTCATTTGTTCGAATAACGTTTTGGGAATGACCGTCACGTCGGCACCCGTATCCAATTTGAATTGTGCTCAAGTGCCCTGAGCATTCATAACGGCAAGCCATGGGTTAGAATTCTCTAACTCAACTTTCCCAATGAACGCGTCATCGGAATTATCTTGGCCTACTACCTCTGCACATGCTTTGATCGACAGACTTGTGCCCAGTGTCTCTTCTTGCCACATTTGTGACAAGTGGCATCCTTTGCGGGACATACGTCGAAAGAATGCAGTGGGGATTTACCGCACCTCTCACATCTGTCGGACTGCTGCTGGCCTTGACTAAACTTAGTTTTAGGCCAAGGCCTAGGATCTTTAGACTCTTTACTAGACTTATTCCAAGGTCTACTTTTTTTATTCTTAACCGGTTTTCACCGCTGCGATTTGTTCATTCGTGGGTGGTCGCACTACCGATTGTTGGCCTCGTACTGACTCCCGCTGAGTTGCCCTATCGACTACTTTTTCTAGTGTAAGATTTGGATCCATTTGGAGCTCTTCACTAAGGGTGTGTCTGAATATTATTCAAAGTCTAGGTCCAGGTCCAGGTCTAGGTCCAAATTCAAGTCCACGTCTAACAACGTAGTTAGGTACTGATTATCTGTCGATGGCGTGTAAAGTACTGTCTGAAAGTGTACACTCTTTTAGGTCCGATTCAAATGGCCGTCCGCGACAACGAGAGAAACAATAAATGAATGCATTGTTAAATAAGGTAAACATTTAAGTTTTGTTTGTTTTTATCACGTTTTTAATTTGGGTTTTTACTAGATGTACAAATCCCTTTTAATAAACAAATACTTTACAAGGACTATCGAATGCACACCTAACTAACTTTAGGTAGTGTTGACTTTGCCCGGCAGGCAGCTCTACTGTAGGCTAGTATAGCACTTTAACATTGAGTTGGACTTGGACCTACACCTGGACTTGGACCATAATTCAGACACACCCTTAGTCTAGCATCACGCATGCCAACAACTATGCGGTCTCTAATGAACTCATCCCTGAGTTCATTGAACCCACAGTGCTGGGACATGCTGTGTAAGTCTGTGACAAACACACTCATAGGCTCACCCTCAGCCTGAACTCGCCTATAAAATTTCACCCTTTCATATTTACGTTTTTCTTAGGTTCAAATCTATTAGGAACGGGGCTTTCACAATGTCATATTTTTTTAGGTCATCTGTTGAAGTTTGAAGCTAGCCAGAATATCATCTGCATCTTCCCCCATTGTGTAATAAACATATCTACCTGTTCTTCCTCTGTTTTGAGATGGAGGCCAGAAGCTTTTCAAAACCTCTCCCATCTCTGTGACCATTTTAGCCAAGTGGATGGCTGTGAAAAAATCAAAGGAAGCGGGTGGACTGACCTGGTATGTTGTTCTAGGCCTATTTGGGATGACGCTGCTGCAGTTTCAGTTACTTCTCCTCTTGGCATTATGAAGTTGTTTTACCTTGAATGTTGATAGTAGTATTTTAGTAGGCCTACTCACACTTTCCAAGCACTTCTGACTACCATGTAGTGTTTTTACACCTTTATAATTTCCAATAACTAGGGGGGGAAGGTTTTGTTTACAACAGCTTTATTTACGCCCATCATGATCAGAGAGTGAACTAGGTCAGAGCCTTCTAAAGATACATACATGTTGATACAATGTAAGCCTAAGGTGGCGGTGCACTTTAGGCGGTGATTACAAATCACTACAGATTATTGTCACGTAACTATAGTTACTTGTTGATTGTATGCCTGTATAAGGCTTATTTTAATACCTTTATTTGGAAGCCTTCCAGCAATTTTTTAAAACTTTTTCTTTCAAAGGGAATACATCACTATTACCTTAATGTCCATGTAAAATATGAACGTTGTACCCCCCCCCCCACCCTTTTGGGTCAGCATTGCTGGCAATTGAAACTGACGAATTAGATTTTTCTTTCTTGTGGGTTGATTTCCCAACACAGCTGAAATTGGCAAGGGAAACGCCTATTTATAAGGTAAAGGTAAAAAGAGTGATAGGAATTCTTATCGACCTATATCAACTCTTCCAATTGTAGGGAAATTATTGAAAATATTTTACACAGAGGTTATTACATGAAGTGGTTGCATCTAAAGGTTTAAGTGCAAACCAGCATGGTTTCGGGAAAAGGTAGGTAAATGCTAAGTGCCCTTTTAGCATTTACAGATTTGGTTCGTGATGTGTCTGTTACAACTTCAGGTCATCAGCGTATAATAAATGCCTTAGAAAACTTGAAACAGGATGGTAAGTCATTAATGTACAAGACGAAGAGAAGAGGACACAGGATCGAGCCTTTTTGGGCCCCTGATGTTAGGGGAAACTGCCGTTGATGCGCCCGAATTGATGGTTACAGTCTTAAGTCGGTGTTTAAGTGCAAACCAGCAGGGTTTCGGAAAGGTGGGTCAATGCTAAGTGCCCTTTTAGCATTTACAGATTTGGTTCGTGATGTGTCTGTACAACTTCAGGTCATCAGCGTATAATAATGCCTTAGAAAACTTGAAACAGGATGGTAAGTCATTAATGTACAAGACGGAAGAGAAGGGGCCCCAGGATCGAGCCTTGTGGGACCCCTGATGTTACGGGAACTGCCGTTGATGTGCGCCCGAATTGATGGTTACAGGTCTTAAGTCGGTTTGTTGAGATAGCTGGTCAGTAGGTTTTTGAGGTTTCCACATATTCCATATCCTTGTAGCTTTTTGTATGAGGAGTCGATGGTCCACACTGTCAAACCCCTTGCAAAAGTCTGTATAAATGGAGTCAACTTGTTCTTTTTTAAAATTTTTAAATTACATTTTTTTATTTTATTATTTAATTTCTTGTCTTGGGAGTTTGTAAACGGTGACTTTGGAGCCGTCCAAAGCAACGAAGCACATAATAATTTCAGATTTTGTTCTGAATCGGCCTTGTTGATTCTGGCGTTGATTCGTGGGTGTTCGCACTGTCCATACCACTGATTGCTATATTTCCTATTAAAATATCGATTTTTGGGTTTGGGTTATCGCTCACTTGTCGATTGCGTCGGGCCTGCAAGGTTGGCTTGGTCGCTTTGATTTAAAGTCCCCCACTGAAATCATTTTATATAACTGATTGGGTAGACTCTAAATAAAATTTATTTATTTATTTATTTATTTATTGTTAATGTTTGAGATGCCCTTTTGTGTACACAGTGAGGTTTGTTCGGTAGAACGCCGGCGGACAAATCCATGCTGTTCAGGTGCTATGTAATTTGTAACGTGATTATAAATTCTTTTGTGTATTAAACTTTCGAACACTTTCGATAGCACAGGTAGTAGCGATATAGGTCGGTAGTTACATACCTTGTGTTTATTTCCTTTCTTTAGCAGGGGGGTTTAAACGTTGGCTATCTTCCAGCATTGTGGAAACTCACCACTTTCAATGGCTTTGTTGAAGATGTCCTCCCCAGCGGTCTGGACAGGACCCACCTGCTTGCTTGAGAAGGGTTGATTGGAAATGTTTGTCTGGGCCGGGAGATTTGTTGTTCTTAAGAGCGCGTATTTGGTCACTTTCTTCGGTGCTGGAGACTTTGAATGTTGTGATTGTTTCGTTTACTACATAAGGAATGTCCGGTAGGGGCTGTTTTGTTGTGGCTGGGAGGAATGTGGTTTTGAAATAGTCGGAAAAGAGTTGGCTGCAGGTACGTTCGTCGTGGGCTACCTGGCCGTTTAACTCCATTTCAATGGGGACACGTGAAGTTTTTGTTTTGCCTCGAATGAACCCCCAGGTCCCTTGGTTCGCGCTATTGACGAGTCTAATTTTGACATGTAGTCGTGATATTTTATATATCTACTATAATGGGAGGCATCAATTATATCTAATATGCTGATGACTTGGTCTTTTATTTAGAAGCTGTGGATGTCGAAGAGATCGTAAGACGTTTCAAGAAGTTCTATTATTATTATTATTTGTTTATTCTTGTTTGTTAAAATTGCAAAAAGAAACGGCCGTCGACGCTAGCAAATATCTTGCTAAAAACACTAAAAAATCTGTGGAAATTTTTGTGCCGCGAAGACCCTTGATGAAGCCGTGAAACTAACTAATTTAGCACATGCAGTTGGTTCTCCCATAAGTGCTCCCTGCACAGGGAAGGGAAATGACTCACTGAGCAGTCTTTGAGGGCGGGCGGCAGGTCGTTCCTTTGGGTTTAAACTACCCGGAAAGAAAAAGCACGTGGGCCGAGCAGTTCCTTTGGCCGGAGGGGGTTGGAGGCGGGGTGCCTATTATCGTCGCCTCTAAAACCACGCGGCCCTGGATGATGCGCGCGCACACGTCAAAATCAGTGGCGCCACTGAGGCATTTTTTTAAAAAACACCAGATCGGTGTACTGCAGGTGCATGGTCATTGGCAAACCTGCATCTGGTCACAGGGTGGGGGGAGGTTACGGCCATGGTATGAAATGCAGCCCCCTTCTCTGCACCCTCTCAAGCTTTGTAGTGTTCTCGATGGTAGTTGGGTGCCAGGCGGGAAGGCCGAAATCATGGAGGGCTTGACTAGCGACAGGTAGGCCATCCTCTTGACGGGGGCCGTGCAGCCGTGCAGGTGGCGGGCCGCGAAACCCAGCACCTGCAACGCCTTGGTGCGCACGATGTCGGTGTGCACGTTTCCATCGGAGGTCGCTTGTGATGTGAACGCCGAGGGGGCGTGCTTGTTCCGACGTACTCGAGTGGACACCATCGATGGTGTACATGAAGTAAAGTGGGGTGCGAGCGCGCGAAATGTCCATCATCTTGCACTTGAGGGCGTTGAGCGACATCCCCAATTTTCGTCGAAACCAGTTTCTGAATGTCGTCTAGGTCTGTTTGGGAGGGCGTCTGCATCCTCTTGGGTGCCCCACGATACAGTACAGGGTGACGTCATCAGCGTACTGGAGCATTTGGGATCCTTGCCGAGGTAGGGAGGTCGGCTACGAAGACGTTAAATAGCAGGGGGCCGAGCACACTGCCCTGGATGACGCCCGAGGGCACGTCCCGGAATTCTGAGCGCTCGCCGTTGAACTGGACGAACTGTGTGCGTCCGACCAGGAAACTCTCAAACCACCTAAGCAAATTGCCCTTAATGCCATAATGCTCGAGCTTGGATAGTAGACGCACGTGTGGCACTTTATCGAACGCTTTAGACCAATCGAGAAAGACACAGTGAATGTGAGCTCCGCTACGCTCGTCCAGTGCCGCCGTCCATGAGTCAATGGCGCCCGGCGAGGAGAGTGGTGCAAGAAGGGCGCTGTCGAAAGCCGTGCTGCGCCGCAGGGATGACTTTTTGGCTCTCAAGGAACTCGCGTTCGTCCGGTCTCGCACAAAACGTTCCATCGTCTTACCGACCAGTGAGGTGATGCTGATTGGCCTGTAGTTCTTTATGTCTCTTTTGTCGCCGTCTTTGTAGATCGGTGCCACGGACGCCGTTTCCATTCTGTTGGAATACCCTGTTCAAGCGCCATGTTGAAAAGGTGGGCAAGTGAGTCGCTGAGAGCGTTCGCGGAGTTTTTAAGTAGAATTGCAGGCACGCCGTCCGGGCCCGCTGCTGAAATTCGCTTTAGTCCCCCGTAAAAGCTGTTTTATGTCACCGGCAAGCAAGTCAGGCTCGCTCAGGGTGGGCTGTTCTGAAAGCTGGGTGGCGGCGCGTTTCCGGTGGGACGGAAAATGTTATCCGCCCGCGAGAATTGCTCGGGAAAACGCCTCACTAAAACAGGCTGCCCCCTCTTTTGGGGTCTGACACGGGTTTTTCCCCCTACCTTGAAAAATCGCAGCATCGTTCGGATAGTTGCCTTGGAATTAATGTAGCGCCAGAAGAACTTTCTGCTGTCTGCACCTCGCCCAAGTCCCCACATCCAGTTGTCCTTGGCCGTCCGAAGAGCCACCTGTGTCGATCTTCTGGCAGCAAGATAGGCAAGATAGGATGGATGATTGGTTTAAAACTCAGGAACTTGATATTAATTATAGCAAAACAAAATTTATGATTTTTCATAAGGCTAATGATAGAAGCATGAATGATATTCATTTGACATTAAATTGTAATGGTAAGTTAATTTCTAGAGTGTATGAATTTAAATATCTTGGGGTATTCTTAGATTGTAATTTAAATTTTAAGAAACATTATGAATATGTGTGTAATAAGTATCATCAGCAATTGGAATTATAAGTAAATGAAGAGGTTTTTTTAACTGAGAGAATTTTAGGTTACTTGTAGATTCTTTTATTCACTCTGTTATTGCCTTAGTGGTTTGGGCAGTGAAATACCGGTAGATTAGAAATATTACACAGTATTTTATAACTATAATAAGGTTAAAAAACATTTACCATTTGAATGAAGTAAGTAGCCATTTGTAACATTTGGGCTGCTTTATTACATTGTCTTTTCCCTCTGTTGCAACTCACTGCCCGTGAATCTGCAAGGTCTCATGAATACTACATCTCTCTTTTCCTTAAAATTGGTTTTAGTTAAATTTAGTTTAAAATTTAAAATTTAAAAAAAATACAAACAAATAGTACAGACCATCGAGAACAATTTTTTTAATTTTACTACGTCTTTCCATAGCGGAGAGGTGGATACTTAATACGAGCTGAACGTCGTAGGTCGGGAGGGTCTTCTTTCACTTTGCCATCCACAGGTTGTCCTGGTTGTGGAACCGCCGTTATCGTCTCCATCAACGAGCAATCTACGACGGAAGATTCTTCAGGCAAGGCAAGTGGAGGCTGGACGAACTTTCTCAGCTGGGACACATTTCGTTGGAATCGGTCTCCTGTGGGGACAGGGTAGTAGCGGAGTTTCCAGTTTTAGATGTCACCTGAAACTCAACTGGAGAGAATGGGGTCGACCAACTTTGAATGGTTTTTTTTTCTCTCAGCAATACTAAATCCCCCACCGCAACATCTGAGTAGGGAGCGTGCCTTGATTCATTTGCATAGCGACTTGTAGTAGCTTTTCTTTCAGCGTCGCGGTCTCGTACGGCAACATCTAGTTTACTCCTACACCCTAGAGGATGGGAAATTTGTCCCTGGGTCTCTATTGAACATCAAGAAAGCAGGAGTTTACCCCAGTAGTGGTTTTGAGGTGTAGTTCGGTAAGCAAAAGAAATTCATAGAGAGCTCCTTTAAGTCTTTCCTTCTGCATTTGCAAAACGAAGACATTTCAAAAGGGAGCGATTCTGGGCTCTCCACCTCCCATTCGCCTGAGGCCATCTTGGGGTGGTGCTGACAAGTTGTATACCATTGTTTATGCAGAATTCTCTCATATCGGAGCCCGCAAAACTCCCAGCTTGGTCTGCACGCAAAGTACAGGGCAAACCCTAGCGAGCAAAAAATGACTTAATCATTGAAATGGTAGATTCAGCAGTAATGGATTTTTGTGAAAATTGCTTCAAAAAACCTACTGTAGGCCTAGTAGTCGATAATCACAAAATGTACAGTTCCCCGATTGAGAAGAGAGCGTCCAAGGTAGTCCATGGCCAGGGCTTGCCATGGTCCATCGGGAAGCGTTAGCGGTGACCGGCTCAGGAGGGTCTGGCTGGCTGACCATTGACATCCCCGACAGGAACGAACTAGCTTCTCAACCGCAGTGTCAATGGTTGGCCACCAGACTTTGGAGCGAAAGCGTTGCTTGTTTTTACTATTCCTTGGTGGCCCTCGTTTTGCAAGAGAGAGTGCCTGGGCTCGCAATGACGCTGGTATGTAGAGTCTGGTGCCTCTAAGAACAACCACCATCATAAACACAAAGTTCAGTTTTAATTATTTCAAATCTCTTCAAACCCAAATGGCCACCGTTCAGTTGAAAGGCTTTTACCAAGTCTTGAACATGTGGGTTGGGCAGAAACTTCTTGGATCTGTTCAAACGTCATGGCTCGCGGCACTGCCAGGTGAGCCACACGTCCCCACATAGAGGTCTTCCTTCCCTTTTGACTTCGGTGTTTCTGTAATAGGTATCATTTGGGAGAGTGGGTCGGCTGTATTAGTTTTACCTGGCTTTTACACCACATGGTAATTATAGCACTGAAGGCGAAGAACCCAACGTTCCAGACGAGCGCATGGCTTTTGAGCGCTCGGAGAAAATGAACTCTAAAGGACGGTGGGCTGTTATCAACTTAAAAAGGGTTACCACCGTAAATGTAGTAATGAACCTCTCACATCCCCACACAATACCTAAAGCCTCTTTTTCTGTGTGGCTGTAACGACACTCACATCAGTGAGAGCTCGACTTGCGCACTCAACAATGCGGTGGCAGCCATCCTGTTTCTGGTAGAGTATAGGGAGCAATTGCGTACGGTGAAGCGTCACAGACCACGTATGTTTCTGAATTTGGATCAAAGTAGGATAGAATTGATGCAGAACATAATTCATGTTTTAAAGTATCTAGGGCTTTTTTGTGCATCAGAATCCCATTTGAATGACCTGTTTTTACATATCAGATCTCTGATTGGCTTAGTGATATTAGAATAATTTGGTATGAATCTGGCATTGGTAAACCAATGAACCCCAAACAAACTTGAAGCTTCTGCAGATGTGGAGGGGGGACGCAATTCCTGAATGGCCTTCACCCTGTTATGCAGAGGTCGTATTCCGTTGAAAGTCAAAAATGTGGCCACGGTACTTTACAGAAGTTTTTTAGCAATCACACACTTTGTAAGTTGCACGTGAGACCCGCGGGTCAGCAAATCTTTGGAGTAAGGCATAAAGACGCTCGTCGTGCTCTTGTCTGGTCCTCCCTGTCACTAGAAAATCATCAATGTAACATCGACTCCATATAAATCACTGAAAGGACTCTCCTTATACTTTGGAACATTTCTGGGGCGCAATTTATACCCAAAAAAAAGAACTTTGTACCTGTATAACCCCTTATGAGTCCCAGAAAGTATTAATATCACGAGAGCGTTCTGTAAGTCGTATTTGATTGAATGCCTCATTTAGGTCTAGAACGCTGAAAAAAGTTACTCATGTAGTTTATAGTCAAGCTTTCCCAAGTAGGAATTGGGGGGTCGGATACGTTGATCGTATATTGGCTTTACGCATATCGATGCAAATCCCTTGGACGACCATCTGGGCGTGTAACACGACTAATGGGGATACTTCCTGGGAACTCGGTTTTTTTGACTTTCTCATCCGGTCACTATCTAGCTTTATCTTCAGATCTGCCTCAATCTCATCATATTGCTTGACTGAGTGTCGCCTCAGTGGCTGGGGTCTCCGCAGTTATGTTGTCATCGATCGTAAAGTCCACTCATAAACTTTAAGGGTGCCAACACCTTCGAATATCTGTGGAAAATCAACTTTGATTTGAGTCTTCAAAACCACAGACGGAGGAGATGGAGGTTGAGGGAACAGAGGTAACACACAGCTGGCGTAACTGACCCTGTGTTGTAGACTCCTTTGAAAATGTAATGGGACGCACAAATCGTCTTGAACCTGCAGGCCAACCTTGAGTACCTTCAAGGCTTTGGCAGTAGTCTCACCTAATAGTGGGGGCCAACCCTTTCCCCCACATAGAAATCAGCAGTTGTCTCAAATTTCCCAATCCTGTAAGTAGCTCTGTTCTTTGTTATGACGTCTAATGGACAAGGATTGTTGTATGAGTAAAGTTTCTGGTTTGACTGAATAGTCTTATATGTAAGGCCCATAGAAGACTCTTTTCCAAATATTCTCATTAAGCAAGTTACACGTGGCACCACTGTCAATCAAATGATTAACGCGAACGCCACCCACCAGAACATCTATAAAGTTTGTATCGGAAGGTTTCTCGTCCACATGACAGACCCAAAATAGCGCGATCAACAAGTGAGTCATCAGATGCAGAGTCCCTCGTCAGCAACATGTCGAACTTTGGGCTCCGATGTGACCTTGGATGTCCATTCCACGGCTCAGCTCGTCCTTTACGCAGCTTTAATTGGCTTGTGTGTTTTGTACTCATTGTTCTTGCTAAACGACAGACAAAAAGAAATGCCCAATTTTACCGCAAGCATTGCATGTCTTCTAAGGGCTGGGGAAAACTGGATCATTTGCCATATGACCTGTAGAGTCCACATCGTAACATTTCCCCAAAAATCTGGTCGAAACCTTGTTAACAGTCGGGACGTGGGCTGTTCCATTAATTTTGCTTGGTTTCCCCTGCTGTCTCAAGAGTGCGGGCCAACTCCTCTGCTTTCTCGACAGTTTAGTTTTTCTCCAACTTTCAGTAGTTCCTACGAAACTGGTTTTTCTTGGGAAATTTAAAAAAAAGCATATCCAACAACTTCTCACTAGGATCAGTAAGTTACAGTTTTTAAATTTTGACTCTAAGTCTTGTCAGATACTGACACGAACTTTCATTGTCGCCAGGCATCATTGGTTGAAAAGAAACCGCTCATAAATGTTACTTTGGCGGGGAGCAAAATATTTTGAGAAGGCATGAACCATGAATGTATATTCATCTCGATCTGTACTGTCATGGGTGTGGTAGGTGTAGCTGAGCGAAGCGGTCCCGCAGAGCAGCTTCTGAAGCATCGGCGGTCGCTTTGGCTAAAGTAGCTTCTGACCTAGGTTTGAATTTCCCGGGTCAGCTGTTGAAAAGAGTAAAATTCCTCGAATTTTTTCCGAGCGGCCTAGCCGAGGATTCCAGTTGTGATACCAGGCCTAATATGGTAGCAGATGGCAATCCACGACCCCGGGCCACATCATGTGAAAATGAAACATTTGCCTCGGGCAAACTCTGCCAAACATCCAAAAACACCTTCACCCGTATAGAAAAGCAAAGTATTTTTCTTTACAGAAGGTTTAACTATATCTTTGGCTCCGCCGTAAAGCTCAAAATTACGTAACCAGCTTGTCCATCGCAAGCCTACCGAAGTCCCCAAGACCATGATCTCAAACGGGTGTAGCCCATTTTTTAAACTCATATTGCAGGAGAAGTAGAACGGAATTTCATGTACGAACCTGCGTTTTATCACTCGTCGCCATTGAAATACCGGTAGATTAGAAATATTACACAGTATTTATACTATAATAAGGTTAAATACATTTACCAGTTTGAATGAAGTAAGTAGTGTAATGCCGCTCCACCACTCGTAGCTCGTAGATGTTAGATGAGTTCGAGGGCGGATTGGACTCTTCGAAGGACGTGGTTTTTGGCTGCAACCTGGACTACGGCAGCCGGGGCTGAGGAACGGTTGTAGTTTGTCGTGGGAAACTGGGACCTGCCTTGCCGTAGATGTTAGGGGGAGTTGGGGAAGACGGATGGAGGGAAGCTTTCTCTTTTCCCGTGACTGTATCTGGTTACCTTTTTTAAACTGGGGGTTTATTGCTAAGTAAATTTCTTGTTAATTTTGGTGATTGTTATACAGAGTTGCAAAATTATAATGTGAATTTAGACTATGTTGAATCAGACTTAATCACACCTGTCTTTGGGGGAGCACCCCCCAGACCCCCTTCTAATCCTATGTCACACCCATCCTGCCACCTGTCCTAGTCTCTT